>CM062805.1:725407321-725632078 GCA_031772625.1 Pinus tabuliformis | reverse complement strand
TTTTCTTCCATATTCTTGTGTATCTCTGAATATTGGTGTTTTTATATGATTTATATGGTCAATATATATCTGATCCTATATTGTTTACAGTGAAAGATCCTCTATGCTTTGATGGTATTATGCTTTTGAATCTACAGGTGCTCTTTGAAGCTGGACAAGTAAGGAAGTAGTGACGAGATTCTGTCAAAGGGGAAAGGAAACAAGCAAGGAGCCAAGTGGAAGACTGAGGTTGGTACTCTCTGCTTCTTTCTCATCTCTCTCTGGTAAAGGAAAAACAAGTGACTTAAATCTATTTGTTTCTGAGATAGCTACCCGTCTTAGTGGACTAGCAGCTCTAAATAGACACTAGATTTCTTGATAACAAAATGGCGACTCCATTGGGATCAATTAGTTTGATTGCTTGTCTCTATTTGTTTGATTCATAAACCACAGACGGAGCCTGAAGTCAAGCTAGCTAGCCTTCGAACTGCATTTGCTATGTAAGTGCAAAGTAGATCAACATTGCTTCAGTCAATCTCCGAGTTTGTTTATGAACTGAACAATTGACTTGCAAACATCCTAAGTTCCCTAGAGGTAGCTTGAGTAATCTCATTAGATCAACCCTATACTTTGTATTTACTGACTATCATTTTCTCGGCCTAAATCCCTGGACTAAACTGCAAACTGTGACAAAAAACCAAGTTAAAGTCTCGTCCCTGGACCATCGCACCTGTCTTCTTGGCAATCTGGATGCATCGCACCTTCCGTATGCAGTAGGTGGGATGCATCCCTGTTTCCTAGTTACAGGTGTGATGATCAGACAAGACTAGATCTGCCTCCAGATTTTGGTTTTTTCTTCACTGTCTTCAGTTTTATTCAGAGTTTTTGTTATCTGTGATCTGTAGACCACTGTTGAAACCCCCTTATTTGCACCATCCAACCTCTATTATACAAGGAATTGTGAATGTTTTTATGTATTGTGTGCCATTTACAGTTCTCTTTTACAAAGAAGTAGCTTAATCGAACTGTCATCTCTTGATTTGGAAGTGTCGCAAGTGTCGTTTTCAGTCAAGTAAAAGAATACTTCACTTTTTGATAGTCGATTACACTGTTACTCTTGTATCTGATCTGAATTAGTGTATTTCAAGTGTCGAAAATAGTTTTCAATTCAAAATTGTAAAAGTGTCGTCTTGTCTCCTTCTTATTTTTTGAAAAGAAAATTGTTAGTATTGTCGCTTTGAAAGAAGGAATAGTTCAGATTTGTACTTAGCATTCTTTTTTTCATTCACACATTAAGAAAGCGGAAAACAAATACATGCATGTGCATTTGCGTTTAGACTGCTTGTTGATTTTGATTTAGGACAGTGCATCTAGTGTGTTCCCTCTGCTCTATGTTGAAAGAATTTCATTTCTCTTTCCTTAGTAGCTAGATTTTCATTGCAAAAAGAAGATTAAACGACTGTTTGTCATCTTAGATTGCATTTTAGGAATTGTATATCTACATCATGCGGTGAACCTGAAAGGAAAATTTCTTAAGAAAGATCAACTGTAAAATAAATTTAATGAACATAAAAATGCTTTGGAACCTAATGCACAACATCTAGAAGTCTAGGCTAGAGACGTATTCCGGCGTCGTAAAGCCTGGTAACTGTTGCTTTCATTGTAGGTTGGGTGATTCCTCCTCTTTGAGACGATAAGTGCCAGTACGGACTTGTGCTCCCACGTACCGTCGAGTATATATTGGGAGACCACAATAGGCTATATCCTTATCCTTAGGAAGCCGTGTCTATTGCCCTATCGATCGCAATGCACTGAACACAACATTCGGGAAGATTGACTGCCGTACCATAAAAAGTATTCTGTAGTTTTGCGATTGGTTTGGTAATCCCTCTTCTAGATTTCTAGAGTGGTCTCTTTCGTTCCTTTTTTGACTCCTTAAAGGAAAAGGTCCATCAGCACTTGTCACTTTAGGCTCATTAAAAATCGAAGGCGACTAGAGTCATCTTTAGCTTTTTCTCGACTCTTAAAAATTGAAAAAGCAAGTTGTGTCAAAGCATCTAAAATTTATTTTAATTGGAATAATGTCACTGTTCCCCTCGTTGGTCTTAGGTTGAGAAAATGGAGTCGACCAACAAGGATTTCCCCCCTTGGAAGTCCTAGTCCTTTCTCCTCTTGGGGAGATGTTGGTGCACCTCATATGGCCACATTGTCCCTTCTAGGACTAACAATTGGCCTGCCGGTATGGCTTTTCTTGACCTCTGTCGTTCAAAGCACTGTGATTCTTGAACAATCAAATCAGCAACTAGATGATACCAGAGTTCCCCCCAACCTTCTACTTCGTTTGTCTCTCCCTCTCCTTCTTTCTCTTCGCTGGGTAAAGATAGTAAAACTAAAAACCAAGTAACTGAGAAGAAGAAGAAGGGGAAGGAGAAGAAGAAGAAGGAGCCAACGGCAAAAAGGGGCAACCGTGCATCGTCTAGTGAAAATCCACACACTGCACCGTCCAAACATAAATCTCCATGTGTCATCTGCAAAGGGGACCACTATCACTGAGATTGTCCTTGCATCCCATGGATCCTAAGGGACTGGTCTCCTCGTTTGCACAATCCGGTGTCCTCAACCTTTGACAATCATGTTGAAAGTACACCATCAACTAGTGAAAGCGAAGTCACCGGACAAAAAGGAAAATCTAAATTTCCCTGCAGACTGTGTGAAGGTGACCATGTCGTCCACCGTTGTCCCTTCCTGGACAAAGCTAAAAGAGTCTTGGATAATCGTCCTGTATCACCACAACGACTCCCTCCTAGGTACAAGAAACTCTTTCCGAATCTGTTGCTAGTTGAAAATCCGATTGACCCACCTTTGGAGTTGGTCGAAGCACCTATCATTGAAGATAGACCCTCTGAGTCCACATTGGACCAACGTCAATAGGTCAAGACGGCAGTCGACCCCATCTTGACTTCATAAGATTTACCTTCAGATGATACAGTCACCGAAGAGAATGAAAACGACACTGTTAAGATTCTTTTCGTAAACACAGACTCCGATGAACATGGGGGCAATCTGCCCATTCCTTTATCGTAGGAAGGAAGTTCATCAGAGTTGTATCCGGCCATTTATTTGGTCCCACCTCCAAGCAACCTAGTCGTTTCCTTCGATTGGAATCTACTAGGTAGACCCCATTTACCATCTAATGTACCATTTCGAATCATAGTGCAAACTTACAAAATGGTCATGGTTGGTACCATCATAGATGAAGGGGATTCTGTGAGTATCCTTTCCTCAACTGCTTGGAAAGCGCTTGGTTCGCCATCGCTTTTACCTGAGATGCGATATCTGACAAGCTAGGATAAAGGAACCAGTCAACCGTTAGGGATCCTTCCAAGTTTGCCTATAACTTTGAGAAGGAAAACCATTTATCTAAACATAATGGTAGTCCAAGGACCTTTAGATTACAATCTACTCCTTGGGCGCGACTATATTTATAGCATGGGAGCCATCGTCTCCTCACTCTTTCGAGTAATGTGTTTTCTACATGAAGGCAGAGTGGTCCAGCTTGTAGACCAGCTTTCATTCCCCGATTCACACATAGCTAATAGTCAAATGCCATCCCTAATAGGTATTTTTGCTCAAGGAATGTCTCATCAATCTCCAATCTGTCACCTGATGAGCGCGAGTGATTCGGTGGTCAAGACTGAAACCCAAGGGGCATGCACCCTGGCCTGCTTCGGCAGAAAACTTCAGGTATAGGGTAGGTTTCCGCGGAGGATATATGAATGGTCTGACACACTCATCCATTTAAGAAAATGTGATTAGACCGAATGAGATACCTCTGTTAGAAGGTAGGCCTTTCCTGATAGAACAAATGTTTTGTCTTCAAATTGAAGAGTAACTTGGAAAGGTAGGCCTTTCCCGATAGAACAAGTGTTTTGTCTGCAAATTGAGGGGTAACCTTGGAAACTCTACTTCGTTATACTTGGGGCATGCAAAACTTTTTGCATGAAAGTGAAAAGTGACCATTTATTTTCTTAGTTTGTAGGTTCTTAACCCTTTAACTCGTAGGATTGGTCGTTCCTAGCTTACATAATGAAAGGAGTCGGAGCATAATTTCGAATGGTGCAAGCTCCCTAAAAAATGAACCTATCGATGAGACATCCTTATTATACGACTGGCACGAGAAGTTTTATGTGAAGTTCAAGCTCATTAAAAATTAAACCTAGCAATGGGCATATGTTCCACCTAGAGTTTAAGCTCATTAAAAATGAACCCATCTCTGGTAAATAACCATCGTGAATGCATTATCACCAGCTTTTGAGCCTTGGTCATGTTCTTACCATCACCTCCACTTTATTGTTGTCGATCATTTTCCTCCATTTGATTGTTTACCCCTTTTGAGGAACAACTGTGACAAATGATCCTATTAGCCACCTTTTTACACTGCAGTGATTGGAAAGTTCCAAACCTTACCTGGAACCAGTTGCTATCTGAAAACATCACTCATTCCTCAAAAAACGAGTCTCCTTTAAGCTCTTTACATCTGACTCGTAAAATATGAAAAGATTGCCAAGCAATTTGCCTGTCCAGCTCGTTAAAGTGATCGGAAGTGCTATCCCTCCTCTAGATTTTAATCTTTTAAGACCTGAGGGATTACTACACAAAAAGATCGAGCGTTTGTCTTGTTCGGCTCGTTAAAATTATCGAAAAGTCATCCCTTCGCATTGTTTTATACTTTTTCAGACTTAAGGGATTATATTATGAAAAAGGAACATTGGATTCTTCTTTCTGTCTCTTTTCAGACTCTCTAAAATTGAAAAGGACTGAGTTATCCTTGTCGTTAAACTCGTTAAAACAATAGCGAAAAACTTGTCCATTCGGAACAAGAACGAGTTTCACTGTCTCTAGGCTCGTTAAAACATAGCGACGGGTTTGCCCGAAGAGAAAATTATAGAACAATCATATGTTATCCTCCTCAATCTTGACAAAAATAAAGAGGTACTGGTCAGAAATGACTAGGGAAAATTGGGAAGAAAACTTGAAGAAACTTTATTGGTAGCAGGTCACTCTTGAACATGACACTTTCACTCCATCACCATGATTGAGTCGGGTTGGGTTATTCCATTCACCGGTCATATCACCATTGGTCCACTGTACCATCCACTTTTGGGTTAATGCTACCAATCCATTTTAGTGTCACTGATATGTTCAATAGAAGTCTCTCAGAGAATTCACCTATCCAGCTTATGTCTCATCTGCTACAATCCCTTCACGCTTCATTCTTTCATGACCGCCACCCTGAACCTTGTATCATCAGATCGTTTTCACCTCTACAAAATCATTTGCTCCGTTCCGTGTCATAGATGTGGGATCCATTAATGCCTTCCTATGACGGGTCACTTCTTGTCGACATCAGCTCATTATCCAAGAAGCCAACCTAGGGACAACCCTTCCAGTACTTTGAAGCTTGCATGCCTTAATGGCAAGTTTCTCACTTCCGGTGACAAGTTTACACTAATGGCCTTCGACCGAAAGATTTTGCGTGGTGTTCGACATCAACTCATGTATTCACACCACGTGAATTGTACTACAGTACCTTGAGGGTCATCATCATCATCGATGATTCCTCTCGCGTCTGTTAACAGCTTACATCATTGGCTGGTAATCAGGCGATGTCCTTCCATGTTCGACATCAGAACATCTTTTCACATGGATTGAATTGTACTTTTGGGCGAAGATTGAACGAGTTTTGAAGACCCCGGATCTAGTTTCATCCATCCGAGCTGCGATATAATCAGAAAATAAAGACATCAAATGTACATCATTGCTACATAGATAATCATCTAAACTAAGGATGATGGCTCTACGAATCATCAGTCTACACACAGACGTTGTCTATCCTATGTACATGAAAATGAATTTATCAAGCTGAGCATGGGAATGCCCGCCTCAGCTAGATCATGAAAATATTATGAAGATAATGTATTGTATTGTATCTTATTACAGGTCACCTTCCAGTGCGAAAAACCTCGGATCCTCATTATAAAGCATTTCACCCAACATCAAAAGATTTACGACCTCATGCTTTAGGGCAACTGTTATAGACATATTTGGGAACTGCAACCCCAATCACATATGTCCATAAACCAAGGGCTTCTAAGTCCCTAAAAGTGTTGTTTCATACCCTAAAGGAGCAAGGTCAGCTGATTACATCATCTCCCAGAAGTTCTCCATGAAAAGCTACTCAGAACTGGTCAAAGTAGGACCATACAGACTGCCCAGTGCTAAAGGTGCGATGCATCTCACCTACCACATGCAAAAAGTGCGATGCATACTGGAAAGCCCTTCTATAGGGTGCGATGAGCAAGAGTAGACAAATGGCACAAGAAATTTGCTAGGTGGAAACCCAGAGAATCTTCTAGAAGCTACTCATTTGACACTTGCCTCTCTGAGTTCACCCAGGGATGAGTAAGAGATCTAAAATCTCCATGTGGAACCAAGAACTATCATAGAGATGACACTAATCAAAATCCCAGAAGCTGACTCACCCCCCTGCAAATATCTATAAATGGATCCCTCATCCAAGAGATCCAAAGGTTGGAATTTGGTAATTTGCAAAGAGGTGCTGCTAGTTTCTCTTTGAAGACATTGTTGGGTGATCTTGCTTTGTGTGAGGTGAAGAGGGCTTTCAAGCTGGGAGGATGGCACTGGGTCAGACCAAGTGGTTGTAATCCTCTCTTCTATGACTTTTACTAATAAAGCCATTTGAGTTTTCTTCCATATTCTTGTGTATCTCTGAATATTGTGTTGTTATATGCATTTATATGGTCAATATATATCTGATCCTATATTGTTTATAGTGAAAGATCTCTATGCTTTGATGGTATTATGCTGTTGTGAATCTACAGGTGCTCTTTGAAGCTGGACAAGTAAGGAAGCAGTGGCGAGATTCTGTCAAAGGGAAAGGAAACAAGCAAGGAGCCAAGCGAAAGACTGAGGTTGGTACTCTCTGCTTCTTTCTCATCTCTCTCTCGTAAAGGAAAAACAAGTGACTTTAATCTGTTTTTTCTAAGATAGCTACCCGTCTTAGTGGGACTAGCATTTCTGAATAGACACTAGATTTCCCGATAACACCCGCGACTCCATAGTGCCACTCCCATAGGACATCTTGCCTTTCATGTTGGAGGAGACATCACTGAAAGACTTGATCGAGTCCCAACTTATATAGATGTCTTGTGATCAGTTGATAGTCAGTTGCTCGCACCACCATGTGTCTCTTCTGCATCATCGTATGTCCCTCCAGACATTTCCCTATGGCTAGAAAAGTTGCGATTTCCTCCAAGTAGTCAAGTATTGCTTCTATGTGGAATAAATTAGCATCCAGTAGTTGATCATCTAGGGAGCCCCACTTTCCCCTGATTCCATTCTGGAGAGGTGAACCGTCCCACATTCAACCTGTTGTCACTCACTGCATTGTGGGTTTCAGTTAGTTAATGTTTCCCAAGATAGGTGAAGTTTGAAGTCACCTTTCTAGGACATAGGAGCACTTGAATCTAGATTCAAACCCCTCCATTGCATAGTGCTCGGAACGAGCTTTTGAATGGTATATAGAAGTCCCAAAATAGGCTTTGGGATCAGAAGATATGACCTATTGAAGATTAGGAGTTCTGTTGCCTTGAAGTGAAAGAAAATAACTTATCATAGGGCCCAAAGCATAGCAAGTCAAGCATATCTACAGTGGGAAGACCCCACATGTAGGGTACCCCATAGTCTTGCATCCTGAAAATCCCGCAAATCAGCTATCGGTAGTGGAAAAACCTCACATCCTGTAGCCCCTCAATCTCACATGCCCCCCCCGCCCCCAATACCTGATTGGCCATCTTTAACGAATTGTGGGGGGAAATCACTGATCTAGTGTTAAATCACCAAGGAGGGTCGATTTCATTTAACAAAGGAATTCAAAGAAAAAACCAAGGTAGGTGGCCCCCTTTCTCTCTCCTCCAGGGGGCCACGTGGCAGGATATTAAGACTCCCACATATCGGGCACCCCATAGTCCCGCAATATCGGTGATCAATGATCTAAATAAGACCATGGTTAAGAAGATTGTGATATGCAAGGGAAGCATCAATGAAGTGCTAAATTGTCGAGAATGGCCGAAGAACTTTAACGAAGATAATCGATGCAAAACAGGGGCGGGCGAGCCTTTTTCTCTCTCTTTTAGGAGGCCACGTGGCACAATACCATTGGCCCGTATATATGACATGGCAACTGACATCACAATGACGTGGCAGTATGGAGGACACGTGTCACGTAGATTCAACATTTTCAGGGTCCTAAGGGGGGAATTTCTGGGTGACACGTGTCACCACTCATAGGGTGACACGTTGTTATAGACATATTTGGGCACTGCAACCCAAATATTATATGTCGATAAACTAAGGGCTCTTTAACCCCTAAAAGCGTTGTTTCATACCCTAAAAGATCATGGTCAACTGATTACATCATTCCCCAAAATTTCCACCTGAAAAACCACTCAGAACTGGCTAAAACTGGACTATACTAACTGCCCCACTATCAGGGTGCGATGCATACTGACTTCTACACTAGCCAAGTGCGAAGCATACTAAAGAGGCCTCCTGTAGGGTGCGATGGGAGATGATGGACAAATGTCCAAGACAGTTTGCTAAGTGGATGCTCATGGAATCTTCCAGAAACTTCTCTTATGACACTTGCCTCTCTGAATTCGCCCAGGGATGAGTAAGAGATCCAAGAAATCTCCAAGTGGAACCAAGAACAACAAGTGGAATGAAACTAATCAAAAACTCAGAGATGACTCATACCCTTGCAGACATCTATAAATGGATCCCTCATCTGAGAGATCTAGAGGCTGGAATTTTGTAATTTGTAAGGAAGTGCTAATAGTTTTTCTTTGAGAAAGAACATTGTATTGTTGGGTGATCTTTCTTTTCATGAGGTGAAGAGGCTTTGATGCTGGGAGGATGATGCTGGATCAGATAACTGGGTTGTAATTCTCCCTTCTACTATTAATAAATTTCTTTGAGTTTTCCTCCATATAATCGTGTATTTGTGAATGTTGTTGTTTATGAATGCCATTGTATGATCAATGTACTTCTGATTCTGCATTGTTTATGATATAATAGATTGAGATGCTTTGATGGTGTTTTGTTACTTTGTCTCTACAGGTATTCATTGAGTAGGATAAGTAGGAGAAGAGGTGCAAGCTCTATCAAGGGAGAGAGGAATCATGCAAGAAGTCAAGCAGAAGATGCAGATTGGTCTCTTTGTTCCTCTCTTATCTATCATACATAAAGGAAATCACAAATTGCTTTGATTGTTTGTTTCTAGGATAGCTGCCAATCCTAGTGGGACTAGCAGATCGAAAAGAAACTAGTTTTCCCAGAAACAAAATGGCGACTCCACTAGGGATCGAATATTTTTTGTTTGATGTTGATTGTTTGTTTTATAAACTATAGACGGAGCTTGAAGTTAACCAGATAGCCTTCCAACCACTTTTGCTTTGTAATTACGAAGTAGATGAATGCTGCTTTAGTCAATCTCCGGTTTAGTTTATGATTTGAACATCTAACTTACAAGCATTCTAGATGCCCTATTGGTAGTTCAATAACCTCCTAAGATCATACCCCTGTATTTTGTTCTTTACTGTTCATAATAGCTCAGCCTAAATCGTTGAACTCAGCTGCAAATTTGAGTAAAAATCCACCTCAGTTTCGCCCCCTGGCCCATTGCACTGTCTATCACTAGAAGCCAGTATGCATCGCACCTCTCATGTGTAGCAGGTGAGATGCATCCCTATTTCTGTGAAGCATAGGTGAGATGACTGAGTAATATTATTTCTTGCCTTGAAATTTGGGTTTTTCCCCCTTGTTTTCGGCTCTATTCAATTGTTTTGCTGCTTATGATCAGTATCTCATTGCTGAAGCCTCCTTCCTTTACATAATTCAGCCTCCATTGATTAGGATTAGTGAATGTTTTTTATGTATTTGTCCATCATTTTCAATCCTTAGTCAAAAGTAGCTTAATCAAACTGTCGTTTTGATGCAAAAAGTGTTGTAACTGTCATTTTGAGTAAAAAAGAAGATTGTCGTAAAATCTTCCTCCTCTAGATAGTCGATTGTACTTTTATCATTGTATTTGATTTGAGTTGTTAATATTTGAAGTGTCGAAAGTAGTTTTCTATTAGAAATCGAAAAGTCTCATTTAGTCTTCCTTTCATTTTGAAAAGAAATTGTCGAAATGTCGCTTTGAAGAAAATATTTTAGATCTATACTTAATTTTCCTTTTTTGGCATTTTTCACATTAAAGGGAACGAAAAACAAATACATGCATTTGCATTTACATTTAGACTGTGTGTGAAAAATGATTTGGGAAAAATGCATTTAGTGTGTGCTCTTTGCTCTATGTTTGAAAGAATCGTAATCTTCTTTCCTTACTAGCTAGGATTTTCATTGCTAAAAAGAAAACAACGATTGTTTATCATTTTAGATTGCATATTTAGGAATTTTACATATACATCACGTGGTGAACCTTGAAAGGCAAACTTCTAAGCAAGATCAACTCTAAAATAAATTTCAATGAACTTAACAATGCTTTGGAACCTAACGCAACACATCTAGAGGTCTAGGCTAGAGACGTGTTCCAGCGTTGTAAAACCTAGTAACTATCGTTTTCATCGAAGGTTGGGTGATTCCTCCTCTTTGATACGACAAGTGCTAGTACAGACTTGTGCTACCTGTACCGTCAAGTATATATTGGGAAACCACAATAGGCTTATATCCTTTATCCATAGGAAGCTGTGTCTGCCGCCCTATCAATCGCAATGCACTGAACACAACATTCGGGAAGATTGACTGCTGTACATAAGTTCTTGGTAATTTCTCTTTAATTTATCACCAAGGTGTATTTTGAAATTTTGCGATTGGTTTGGTAATCCCTCTGTCTAGATCTCTAGAGTAGTCACTTTCATTCCTTTTTGACTCCTTAAAAGAAAAGGTCCATATGAGCACTTGTCACTTTAGGCTCATTAAAAATCGAAGGGGACTAGAGTCATCTTTAGCTTTTTCTCGAATCTTAAAAATTGAAAAAGAAAAAGTTGTGTCAAAGCATCATTAAAATTTATTTAAATTCGGAATAACATACCTGTTCCTTCGTTGATCTTAGGTTGAGTTAATGGAGTCTATCAATTATGGAATCCCTCTTGAAGGGATTCCTAGCCCTTTTACATCTTGGGGAAATATTGGTGCACCTCATATGGCCACATTGTCTCTGCCAGGTCTGACTATTGGCCTGCTAGTGTGGCTGTTCTCAACTTCTGTGGTTCAAAATAACGTGATTCCTCAGCAATTGAATTAACATCGAGTTGATACGAAAGTTGACCCTTCACCTTCCTCTTCGTTTATTTCTCCCTCCCCTTCTTCATATTCGCTTGGTGAAAAAATTGATGCTAGTAACTAAGTGCGTGAGAAGAAGAAGAAAGGAAGCAGAAGAAAAATAAGAAGGCAGTTAAACAAGGGGGCAACCATGAATCATTTGGTGAAAATCCACACACTAAATCTCCAAAACATCCTTTTCTAATTTGCGGAGAAAACCATTTTCATCAAGATTGTCCTTGCATTCCACAGATCTTGAGAGAATGGTCTCCCCGTTTGTATCGTCCGACGTCATCAACCTCTGGTGATCATGTTGACAACACACCATCAACTAGTGAAAATGAAATTCCGAGGCAGAAAGGAAAGGTCAAAACTCCATGTGGATTATGTGAAGGGGATCATCCTCTTCCCCATTGTCCTTTTTTGGATGAGGCCAAAAGGGTATTGCATAACCGTCCTACTTCACCGCAACAACTTCCACCTAGATACAAGAAACTTTCCCCTAGTCCTTTACTAGTTGAAAATCTGACTGACTTAACTGAACCGTTGGTCAAAAAACACAGTGCCAAACCAAACATCATCCCTAAATGGTCTCTTTGAGTCAAGTATGACTCTTCAACCTTCATTCCATCCACCTAATTATCGTGAGTAGTCCAGTGAATGTAACAAAGCTTAGGGGGCATGCACCCTTGTCTATTTTGCGGACAAACCCAGTTGTAGAGATAGGTTTCCCTGTAGGTTAAGTGATCAGTCTGAGTAACCTTTCACCCTTGCCTATTTGGTGGACAAAGTGCAGGAAGTGTTTTGTCTAAGTATTGACAGAAAATCATCCTACTTAACCACAATAAGTTTCCATATGGTTACTGAAGATCTTTTTTCATGCTGGGGGCATGAAAACCTTTTTATGCAAGCAAAAACGACCAATTTCATTTTTTAACTTTTTAGATTTTTAGCTTTCTAGTATTTCAACTTCTAGGTGATTGGTCTAACACACCATTCACCTTCATCTATTTTGTGGGAGAAGCAAAGGAAGGGTTTTGTCTAAACAAGTTGATGAAACCATCCTACCTAACCTCAGCAATTCTTTAGCTTTAATAATTTTTCTAGCTTTGTAGTTTGGTCATTGCTAGCCTACATGAAAAGGCTATTGAGCATACTTTCCGCAAGGTTCAAGCTCGTCACTAAAAAATGAACCCGCACTCAAATGAGAAATGTTATCGTATGGTTCAAGCTCGTTAAAAAATAAGCCTACCAATGAGCATATGTTCCCCCAGAGTTCAAGCTTGTTAAAAAATGAACCCACCTTCGGTAAATAACCTTTGTGATTGCCACTACATCAACCTTTTGAGCCTTGGTTGTGTTCCTACCATCACCTCCATTCTTTTGGCTGATCATTACGCTTCCACTTGATTGTTTACCATTTTTAGGAATAGTTGTGACGAGTGGTCATGTTAGCCACCCTCTTCACATCACCATGTTTTGAGAAGTTCCAAGATTACTCGGAACCAGTTGCTACCCTAGATACCACTCGTTCCTAAAAAAATGAGTCCACTTTAAACCCTTTTCAGACTCGTTAAATATGAAAAGATTGTCGAGAAATTGGCCTCTCCAACTCGCTAAAGTGATTGGAAGTGCCATCCCTCCTGTGTGTTTTAAACTTTTCAGACCTGAGGGATTATCTCATGAAAAAGTTCAAGCGCTTGTCTTTTTTGGCTCGCTAAAGTGATCGAAAAGTCATCCCTTTTGTATTATTTTAATCTTTTTTAGACTTAAGGGATTATGTTACAAAAAATAACTACTGGAGTTCTCTTTTTGTCCCATTTAAAACTCTCTAAATATGAAAAGGACCGAGTTGTCTTTGTCATTAAACTCGTTAAAACAATAGCGACAAACTTGTCCACTCAGACAAGAACGAGTTTCATTGTTGCTAGGCTCACTAAAACATAGCGACAGGTTTGCCTGAAGGGAAAATTATAGAACAATCATATGTTATCCTCCTCAAGCTTGACAAAAATAAAGAGGTACTGGTTAGCAATGACTGGGGAAAAAGGGAAGAAAAATTGAAGAATTTTATTGTAGCAGGTCACTCTTGAACATGACACTTTCACTCCATCACCATGATTGAGTCGAGTTGGGTTATTCTATTCACTAGTCATATCACCATTCGTCCTCCATACCATCCATATTTTGGGGTTAACACTACCAATCCATCTCAGTGTCACTGATATGTTCAAGAGAAGTCATTCAGAGAATTCACCACCCAGCCAATGCCTCATCCACTGCAATACGTTCACCCTCTATTTTTCATGGCCGCCATTCCTGAACCTTGTATCATCAGATCATTTTCACCTCCAGAAAGTCATTTGATTTGTTTCATGTCGTAGATGTGGGATACATTAAGGCCCTCCTACGATGGGTCACTTATTTTTGACATCAGCTCATTATCTAAGAAGTTGATTTAGAAACAACCCTTTCAGTACTTTGAAGCTTGCATGCCTCAATGGCAAGTTTCTCACTTCCGGCAATAGGTTTACATCAATGGCCTTCGACTGAAAGATTCTATGTGGTGTTCGACATCAGATCATATATTCACACCACGTGAATTGTACTATAGTACCTTGAGGGTCATTATCATTATCAGCGATTCCTCTCGCACCTATTAACAGCTTACATTATTGGCTGGTAATCAGGCGATGTATTTCCATGTTCGACTTCAGAACATATTTTCACATGGATCGACTTGTACATCGGGCGAAGATTGAACGAGTTTTGAAGACCCAGGATCTAGTTTCATCCATCCAGGCTACGATATATTCAGGAACATAAAGACATCAAATGTACACAGAAGCTGCATAGATAGTCATCTAAGCCAGGGAAGATGACTCTTCATGTGAAGAATCACTAGTCTGCAACAGTAGATGATTGTCTGTCCTATGTACATGAAAATGAATTTATAAAGTTGAGCATGGGAATGCCCACCTAAGCTAGATCATGAAAATAATATGATGATGATGTATTGTATTGTATCTTATATAGGTCACCTTCCAGTTCGAATACCTCGGATCCTCATGATAAAGCATTTCACCCGACATCAAAAGATTTACGACTTCATGCTTTAGAGGGAAATTGTTATAGACATATTTGGGCACTGCAACCAAAATCTTATATGCCGATAAACCAAGGGCTTTTTAACCCCTAAAAGTGTTGTTTCATACCCTAAAAGATCATGGTCATTTGATTACATCATTCCAAAAAGTTCCACCTGAAAAACCACTTAGAACTAGCCAAAACAGGACCATACTAACTGCCTCTCTATCAAGGCGTGATGCATACTGACTTCTACACTAGCGAGGTGTGATGAATACCGAAGAGGCCTTCTGTAGGGTGTGATGGGTGAGGATGGACAAATGTCCGAGACAATTTGCTAAGTGGATGCTCATGGAATCTTCCAGAAACTTCTCCTATGACACTTGCCTCTCTGAATTCGCCCCAGGATGAGTAAGAGATCCAAGAAATCTCCAAGTGGAACCAAGAACAATAAGTGGAATGAAACTAATCAAAAACCCAGAGATGAATCACACCCTTGCAGACATCTATAAAGGATCCCTCATCTAAGAGATCTAGAGGCTAGAATTTTGTAATTTGTAAGGAAGTGTTGATAGTTTGTCTTTGAGAAAGGACATTGTATTGTTGGGTGATCTTGCTTTTCATGAGGTGAAGAGGGCTTTGATGCTGGATCAGACAGCTAGGTTGTAATTCTCCCTTCTACTATTAATAAAGTTCTTTGAGTTTTCCTCCATACAATCATGTATTTGTGAATGTTTTTGTTTATGAATGCCATTGTATGATCAATGTACTTTTAATTCTGCATTGTTTATGATATAATAGATCAAGATGCTTTGATGGTGTTTTGTTACTTTGTCTCTATAGGTATTCATTGAGCGGGATAAATAGGAGAAGAGGTGCAAGCTCTATCAAGGGAGAGAGGAATCAAGCAAGGAGTCAAGCGAAAGATCCAGGTTGGTCTCTTTGTTCCTCTCTTATCTATAATACATAAAGGAAATCACAAATTGCTTTGATTGTTTGTTTCTAGGATAGCTGCCAATCCTAGTGGGACTAGTAGATCAAAAAGACACTAGTTTTCCGGGAAACACATGTGGTAGTGATGACATCACCCATCGCAATCAGTGATCGATGATTGCACAAGGCAAGATACTTCCTCCGCTGATGTCCCTTCCGATGTTGCGATTGCAATATGTGGGAACCTCCCAACGGTATGTTATGTTATCTGATCTTTGAAGTTTTTGCGTCAGGACCATCGAATTACGCTATGAAAAGAAGTGAAGGGGTCTATCTCTCTTAGCTTGTGATTGCGATACCCTAGGTGGGCCCAATCCCACAAATTGACGATCGCAATGTTGAGAGGAAATATAAGGGGCCAACAACGGAAATCATTGATATGCGGGATTTCATATAACAAAGGGAAAATCCCCTGGCGGTTAGTTCAATGGCTCTAGCACCCTTGGGTTAAGCCCTTGGTTCCCACCCCTAGCCATATGAAGAAAGCTACGAAAAGGAGCCAAAGTGAAAGGGGCTAAAGGGGGTCGGGATTCATCTGTTTCTCAATGTATTTTACAGTAAAGGGCAACATGGGAAAGTCCTTTATATTGCCACCCAGAGAGCATCAAGACAGTAATAGTACAGGGATTTAAAGGTGTGATGGGCTGACAGCTGTGGCATTAAGGGAAATAGGTGGTGCATTCAAAACTGACATGGGTCGATTCAAAGAATCCCAATGTGACACGAAATCAGGGTGGGCGCTGGCAGGAGTGAAAAGAGACTTGGTAGATTGGAGGGTTTAATTCTCAGGCATGGTGTCACATACAACAGAAGCAATGAAGGACGAATGGTTAGCACAAGAGGCCATACCATGAGAAAACTACCGCCCGAGGCAAAGGTGATCACAGGATGGGCATGAAGATATTCCATTTATTTTTCTATCTGATTGTTTACTTGTTTTTGTCTTGAAACTTTCCTAATTTCAAAGAGGCCATTAATTCTATGATGTTTTGTGCCATAGATCCATTCCTAGCTGAGATATCTAGTCAACTTGACAGCTAGGACTCAACCGAAGAGATTTTGTAATGAATGTCCATGCTCCCCTCTCCAAATAAATAGGGGAAAGCAAGACTTAACACAGGTTCATAAATTCTATAGAAAACACTACATGCTATTTTCAGACTGTATCTCTTTGTAACACAATATTTTTAGAATATCAAGGGAATGGTGGTGATTCCCTCTTCAAGAATTACAATATGTGTTCCCTCTATTAAAACCCATTTTGTGTTCATATTTCTTCTCTGTATTCATGCAATTATAGCTGCTAGAAATATTTCAAGCTTCCTCATAGATTTATTTGTATTGATATGTGAATGCAAGTGCTTGTAATTATATCACAGATTCACTTGTCTCAATACTGTTGATGCATATACCTATGTGGACTATTGAAATCATATCTTTAAATCTACAACACATGAATCATAGAATTCAGCTCCTCCTTCATCTATTATTTCTGCTTGTAACTCAAATAAGTATGGAAATCCTTAATGCCTCAAGCTCTATGTGTTAAGTGTAGAAGTCTTGAAGCATTATTCTCTATGTGATGGGTTGCTCCTTCTCTTTGTCCTCTCTCATCTGCCCTGCAAAACCTTATTAAGCTATAACGCTTGGAATACTCGGCCTCCATTATTTTTATGCATATTTATGAGATCTGAACCTGTGAAGAAGTACTAGAAATCCATGTCTTATTTCTTTGGATAAATGAACCAACCAATTTCTTATTAATATATGTATCTATAGAACATAAGTGATGTCTCCAATTTCCTATAAATCATTTGAGACACACCAATCTAGATGTGCCCAAGAACTAGTCATGTAATTTATCCAAGGCTATCTCTGGGAGATACAACATCTTTTGGTGTCATTGCCGAGGAGCTTATTGAAGGATTCCCCCCCCCCAGGATATGCCAAATTAAGCACCCTTCTTGTATGTGAGCGAAGTCTATTATGATTTCATTCATATCACCTTGGCAACTCCACACACCCCTCATTATCATTCATAACCCTGGCTTTTAAAAGGCCTCATACTCACTCAAATACATCCCAGCAAAAATCCCCATTTGTATCTGACCCTGGAAAATTAATTTCCAAGAGAATATGGAAAGAGAAACCCCCCCCCCCCCCCAAACTGTGCTACCATCTCACCAGCCCTTGAAGTTCCCTCATCCAGTTCACAGCCTGCTGCTTCTCATCATTCAAGACTTACTCCTGAGTCCTTGACATACCCTCTTTCGCTTCCAAACACTGTGGTCTTGACCCTAGTTCCTCAATCAAATTTTAATCCCCCTCCACTAATCCAGATGGCTCTTCCAGGATTTATGCTAAATAAGTATGCACATCTTGATCTACCTCAACCCTTAAGTGTCATGCCCCAAGATTACCTTAAGTTTCTGCCTAGATTCAATGGGGAAGATGACAACACAACACATAGACACATATAAATCTTCTGTGCCTTTGTTGAGAACCTGAATGTGGAACAATTGGATGTGGTCATGTTAGGTCCCTATACTACTAGTGTAACTCCTTATTATAAAGCCCAAGTCTCTCAATTCATGCATATAGTGACCTCAACACCAACCCAAGATAGTTTGAACCTCCAAGAGGAGAGGCCCATGGTTGTTTTCAAGCTACATGTGGAAGGGTTGGACCCTTATACTGCGCCTTTCTATGTGACTTTGGTTATCCATGACCTTTTGTTGCATAATTGTATGCTGGATTTTGGGGCCTCACACAAGCTCATACCATTATTAGTAATGGAACAATTGGCTTTGGAGATCACCAGACCATACAAGGACCTATATTCCTTTGACTCCAGGGGAGTCAAATGCTTAGTCATGATAAAGGATCTGGTGGTAAACCTGACTCAGATCCTGGTGAAAAGTGTGGTAATGGATATAATGGTGGTTGATATAATTGCTGAATTTCTAGAGAACAATGGAATGAGGTCTAGTGCCCTGATGTGGAGTATCATTGGAAGTTTGGTTTTTAGAATCAGTGGAATCTTGAGTTGCCACCCCCTTTCTTCTTTTGCCTGCTCATAAGAGCTATGAGCAAAACTCAGTCAATTAGCCAATTGCTTAACTGTTTGCATTGGAGAGAAGAGATCACCTAATAATCAGTAGGGATGGACAACTGTCATTCAAGTTTGAATCCTGAGGAGAAGGCCCTAAGACTTTGGTGATGTGTTGTCTAAAATTTTTATTTTTCTTGAAAGTTTTCTACTTTGTAAGCATGTCAGTTAATGAATCTTACAATACTTTAGTCAGTTTTTAGTCGTTCAGTTAATTTTTTAGTTTTTAGAAATGACTCCATGCGCAATGGAAGGAAAGCTACTGGTTTGCAAGTTCTCAACACCTTGCCAACAAGGCACTACCCCCAGTTGGAGCCAATGTTGTCAATCACTGCATTGTGGGTTTTAGTTGGTCAAGGTTGCCCAAGAGCAGTGAAGTTTGAAGTCACCTTTCTAGGCCACATGATCACTTAAAGCAAGATTGGAACCCCACCATTGCATAATGCCCGGAACGAGCTTTCCAATGGCATGTAGAAGTCCCAAAATGGACTCGTGGATCAGAAGATATGACCTAATGAAGATTAGGAGTTCTGTTGCCTTGAAGTGAAAGAAAAGAGCTTATCAGAGGGCCCTAAGCATAGAAAGTCAAGCATATTGGCGGTGGGCAGACCTCGCATGTCGGGCACCCCATAGTCTCGCATTCCTACACCCTGCAAATCTTGCAAGTTGATGATCGGTGACAGGAAAACCCCACATCTCACAGCCCCACAGTCCAACATGGCCCCCTAATACCTGATGGGCCATCCTTAAGGAATTCCAGAGGGGAAGTCATTGATGTAGTGTTAAATTTCCAAGGAGGGCCGATTTCAATTAACAAAGAATTCAAATAAAAAACCAAGGGAGGCAGCCCCTCTTTCTCTCTCCTCCAAGGGGCCATGTGGTAGGATATTAAGGCTCCCGCATATCGGGCACCCCACGGTCCCGCAATATCGGCGATCGATGATTCTGAATAGGACCAGGGTTAAGAAGACTGTGATATGTGGGGGTAGCATCGATGAAGTGAGAAATTGTCGAGAAAGGTCAAAGAACTTTAACAAAGAAAATCGATGCAAAACAGGGGCAGGCGAGCCTTTTTTCTCTCTCCTCCAGGAGGCCATGTGGCGCAATACCATTGGCCCGTATATATGTCATGGCAACTGACATCACAATGACGTGGTAGTACAAAGGACACCCATCACAATTTAGCATTTTCAGGGTCCTAAGGAGGGAATTTATGGGTGACACATGGTAGTGATGATGTCACCCATCACAATCGACGATTGCACAAGGCAAGATCCTTCCTCTGCTGATGTCCCTTCCGATGTTGCAATTGCGATATGCGGGAACCTCCCAGATGCGGTATGTTATGTGATTTGGCCTGTGAAGTTTTCACGTCTGGACAGTCGGCTTACGCTATGAAAAGAGGTGAAGGGGTCTATCTCTCCCAGCTTGCGATTGCGAGACCCTGGGTGGGCCCAATCCTGCAGATCGACGATCACAATGTCAAGTGGAAATATAAAGGGCCAACAACGAAAATCGTCGATATGCGGGATTTCAAATAACAAAGGGAAAAGCCCTCGAGAAGTAGTTCAATGGCTCTAGCACCCTTGGGGTAAGCCCCTAGTTCCCACCCCCGGCCATATGAAGAAAGCTACAAAAAGGAGCCAAAGTGAAAGGGGCTAAAGGGGGTCGGGATTCATCTATTTCTCAATGTATTTTACAACAAAGGGCAACATGGGAAAGTCCTCCATATTTCCACCCAGAGAGCATCACCAGGTAGATCAAGGTACTGATAGTATAGGGCTTTAAAGGCATGATGGGACAGTAGCTGTGGCATTAAGGGAAACAGGTGGTGCATTCAAAACTGGCATGGGCCGATTCAGAAAAGCCCATTGTGACACGGAATCAGGGTTGACGCTGGCAAGAGTGAAAAGAGACTTGGTAGCTCAGAGGATTTAATTCTTAGGCATGGTGTCACATACAACAGAAGCGACAGAGGACAACTGGGCATCACAGGAGGCCATACCATGAGCAAACTACCACCTGAGGCAGAGGCGATCACAGGATGGGCACAAAGATATTCCATTTATTTTTATGTCTGATTGTTTACTTGTTTTTGTCCTGAAACGTGCCTGCTTTCAAAGAGGCCATTAATTCTAAAAGCTAGTCAACTCAATAACTAGGAATTGACTGAAGATATTTTGTAATGATGTCCATGCTCCCCTCTCTAGATAAATAGAGGAAAGTAAGACTTAACAAAGGTTCATAAATTCTATAGAAAACACTACATGATATTTTCAGGCTATATCTCTTTGTAACACAAATTTTTCAGAATATCAAGGGAATGGTGGTGATTCCCTCTTCAATAATTACAGTATGTGTTCCCTCTGTTAAAACCCATTTTGTGTTCATATTTCTTCTCTGTATTCATGCAATTATAGCTGTTAGAAATATTTCAAGCTTCCTCATAAATTTATTTGTATTGATATGTGAATGCAAGTTCCTGTAATTATATCACAGATTCACTTGTCTCAATACTGTTGATGCATATACCTATGTGGACTATTGAAATCATATCTTTAAATATGCAACACATGAATCATAGCATTCAACTCCTCCTTCATCCATTATTTATGCTTGTAACTCAAATAAGTATAGAAATCCTTAATGCCTCAAGCTCTATGTGTTAAGTGTAGAAGTCTTGAAGCCTTATGCTCTATGTGATGGGTTGCTCCTTCTCTTTGTCCTCTCTCATCTACCCTGCAAAATCTTATTAAGTTGTAAGCCCTTGAAATACTCAACCTCCATTATTTTTATGCATATTTCTAAGATCTGAACCTGTGAAGAAGTACCATAAATCCATGTCTTATTTCTTTGGATAAATGAACCAACCCATTTCCTATAAATATATGTATCTATAGAACATAAGTGATGTCTCCAGTTTCTTGTAAATCATTTGAGACACACCAATCTAGATGTGCCCAGGCACTGGTCTTGTAAGCAATCCAAGGCTGTCTCTAGGAGCTACAACATAACTGACCTAGTTTAACGATAACCCCAAATGTAAATTCCTAGAAAAACAATAGCCTCCTGCAGATTCTTCCCTCTAAGACTCTCTTGTTGACCAAGTATTTAAATGTCGAGTGATCTGTAAAGAATTTGAATGGGGCTCTAAGTAAATAGTGCCGAAACTTTTGCAAGGGGTACACCATGGCAAGTGGTTCTCTTTCGGTCATGGTATAGTTCTTTTCTGTAGTCGAAAACTTCCTATTTGAAAATTATATTGGATTATCCAAGTTCCCTTCCCCTGGTTGTGCCAACACTGGCCCTATAGCAATGCCTGATGCATCGATATGTACATGGAATTGTTTGTTCTAGTCTGGTTATACTAAGATTGTTGATTTCTGGTAGCATCAGATGTGATTTATGTCTCAAATTTTGCAAGGAGGCTTGGGCTGATGTATTACAAATAACCCAGAAAGAGTTTTGGGAAATTCTAGCCAGAAACAGTTTTATTAAAATAATTAATTATTTTTAATGGGACCCTAAGTCTAAACTTAGGAAAATAAAACAATTAAAGGGTATTAATATAAATTGTGGGTGTAACTTCTAGAAGAAGATGAGGATCGAGAAGAAATGATCTTGGCCATTGATTAGCTTATAATCTAGGCCGTTGAATGTCAACGAAGAAATTATTTAAGGAGGCTTGAGGGTCTCTTGGAAAGACACACAAAGTGAGTTCAGAAGTTTGATTGTTTGAGGTAGAGCAGCTATTGGGAGAATATCAATAGTGATCTTGTGTAGTGAGGGGCAAGGATAGTTGGGTTGGAGTATATTTTCTAGAGCCCAGGATACACAATAGAGAGGCAAAGAGACACCAGAAGGAGGCAGCGTAGTACCCAAGAGGGGTTGACACTGAGCGAGAAGGGCTCACATAGAAATAACCCAGTCTTTAAGCATAAGTCCAAGTTTATGGAGGGAGTTGAAATTTATGAGCTGGGAGGGCTAGAAGCTGCTCTAGAAGGAAAATCGATTCCCAGTTAAGCAGACGCAAAGCCTTAGAGGCTGACGCATGCCCACGCAAGGGTAGCATAGAAATAGTCGGGGACACATTGGTTTAGCTGCCAGATCAGCCGAAACTTGCCAGATAGAGTGAGGTAATCTCGCAAATTTCTTCTGCTAGTTTATTTCTCCATATTGGATTTTCGGGAGGGAATCTAGAGTTGTATTCAGAAAAATACTGCATAATAATAAAAAACCTTAGAGCTACTGCACCGGTTTTCCCGCATTGGGTTTTTCCAGGGGCATTTGTCCAAAAATAACTGTGTCATGTGTGTCTATCTTTATTTATTGTTCTATTCTTGTTTTGGGCATATTATTTAATTGGTGTAGGCTATAGTGTATTAGCTTCGATATTTGCTATAAGAAGCAGTAAATAATTTGCTTCATAATTTATCAAATAGGAGAAGTTTAATCACTTGCTGTAGTAGGGATTCCCAGGTTTGCAGAAATTTCACAAAGATAGGTGTACTTACCAACTTATCCTTTAGGATGTTCAACATCTCTTGAAAAGCCTCCATCTAGTTCAATGCTTCTGTCTTCTTGAGTAGCTTCTCCATGGGAGTGGTTATGGATGCATAGTTGCGGATGAATTGGCGATAATATCTTGTGTGGCCCAACACCGATTGCAGCTAATTCACATTGGCCGGCAGATCCATATTTATAATTACCGCAACTTTTGTAGGGTCCACAAAAAAACTGTCTTTGCAAATGATGTGGCCCAATAATGTACCAAACGAAACTATAAAGATACACTTCTTTAGGTTTAGGGATATTTGTAGTTTCTTGCACTGATCGAACATTACTCTAAGTAAGTTGGCATGCTTCTTAAACAAGCTATAAACTATCCAATCATCCATGTATACCTCCAAGAACCAGTGAATGTAGTCTATGAAAGCGGCAATAACAATTCAAAAGAACACAACAGGCACATTCTTTAGGCCGAAAGACATGACGTGGTATGTGTACGAGCCCCATTCTATGGTGAACATTGTTTTCTTCTTATCCTCCTCTGCTATTCAGAGTTGATGGTACCATGAGAACCCATCTATGAAGGAGTTGGCTTCATTCCCCACCACGTTATCCAAGACAACAACACTGAAAGGTGTGGGGAATGGGTCATGGACACAAGCGTTATTGAGGCTACAGTACTCTACACTGACCCTTATTTCCGTGGCATAATTTTTGTTCTAGATCTCTATTGGGATGATCCATTCTGATTCGTCTACCAGAAAGATGAGTCCCACCTCCAACATTTTATCTATCTCCTTCTTGACCTTTTATTTTACTCTTGGGTTTAGCTTATACAGTTAGTGCTTCACAAGCTTGGCGTCAGGATTTAACACAATTTTCATCTCTTCGATATCTCATTTGATTCCTTCTAACTCTGCGACTGAAGTTGGGAATAAATCCTCATACTCGCGCAATAGATAAAAAATGTCCTTAGTCATGTGCTCATCCTAGTAGTCCCCTATTGATGCCATATTTGGTTTGTCCTCTGTCCTAATGTTATGCTTCTGCAGTTTTACTGGGAGCAAGTGGGGGGCATCTATTACCGGTCCCTCTTGAATATCCCTTTCTCCTTCAGTCTCTTGAAACGTCAGGTGCCTCAGTCCCTCTAAATCATCCTCCTCTAGATCTGTGCTCACCATCCCACAAGCCATGGACTCTGGGTACCCTGACTCGTAAAACTATTGCACGAACTTTTCGTCAATGCATCCTTCCCATAATTGTCTAGATGTGAAGAATATTATTTTTATGGCATGCAAAGCCTCGATTAGCCATTTGTCACTATCTTTAAATGAAAAACTACTACAGAATTGTTCAGCTAGTGCGTCCTAGTCCCCAGTTTGTCTTCGAATTTCTTCTTGTATGTACCAAGCCTGCGGGACTGTACCCAGGGTGTGTACAAACATGTGTAACCATAGCTCCTTCGGGATCCATTCCCTGTTACATCTATTTGTGTAGCGTTCTAGGTGTTGCCAAGGATCAGAGCCCCCACTGTACTTGACACTCTCTCATGGTCGGTCCCCTTCCTTCTTGAACCTTTCTCTCATGGCCTGCTTGACCTTGTCCCAATCATGAAGGTTGTTGCGTTGAGATCAACACCACCATGCCGATGTTTCTTGCAATTCAATGTCCAGGAATGGTAACTTGTGGATTGCCCTTATGGTTCTATCAACCTTACTCAGAAATACATCTACCGAGTCTATGCCATGGAAAGTAGGATAATCACTTACTTATGTCCCAATCTAGTTGATGCAACATATTGTAGCGCAATGTCTTGCATTGATTTCGTATCCTCCTTGCTACCAAGCATTCCATGTGGCCTCAAAGCCCACCTATGAGCTTTGTATACTCCTCTAGCTGACTGACCCTTCTGCCATGGGATTGATGTAATCTTACCTCCTCCCTGCTGTTAATCGGTATAGCTGGTCTACTGTTCCAGGTTCATCTTGGTCATCACATGGTTCCATGAATCTTGGCCCCTGGTACGGATCCAGTGGTTGTATTACGCACATACCTTCCACTTCAAATATCATGAAATCCTTCTTGATATCAATGAAAACATAATTCTCATAAGCCTAGTCGATGCCAAGTAGTGTTGGGTGAGGATATTTATCCCCCATTATATATATTACCTCAAATTTTGCGTGTGTTTTCACCCCTACAACATCTACTTCCACATCTTCCAACCTCCCGATGAGCAAAATGTAGTATTGGCTAGCCATCCGCAATTGGATCGATGAGTACTTCAACTGTGGTTTTCCTAGTGCCTCCCATGTTTTCATGGGCAGAATTTTAACATCTGAACCTAGGTCCAACATTGTATCTTTGATCTGGATTCCTGCCACTTGTGTGTCAATTCAAAAATCCTTTCCTATTCTTTTCTTATTTCTTCAGACTCTCCTTGTGTGCTTCTCTGGCAGATTTGTTGAGATTCCTTCTTCACCCATTCACCTTTTAGTAGAACCGCTTTCAAACTCCTATGTCATTCTCTTAACATCTAATCATTGTCGAAAATCTGTAAGAATAGTATAAGCCATTCCTCAATCAGGCAGGACACGGTGGGATTTGCTAAATTTGATACCTTGTCCTTATGGGATCCCACCAAGTTTTTGAACATTTTTGCTACCCCCTGATAGTAGCATTTCTGTTGTCTAGGGTCGTATGATTGTTTTGGGGAAGCCACTCAAACAATTAAGGGTTGCTTTGGCGCACCTTGGTCAGGCCCCATCTTCTTTCCTCCTTCAGTTACTATATTTATATTGGACAGTGGAATTATTTTAGTAGCCCTCAGTTTTGCATTGATCAAGTTAGTTCCTCTTTGCCTGATTAACTCTTCCCATCTTGTGATAAAATCGGGGTAGTGCTCTGTTGTGTGTGCACTGACCCGACATTGAGAGCACCAAGGTCTTCTTGGAAGAGGACAGTCTCTGGTGACATGTCCCTCCTGGTCACAGTTGTAGCATCACATAGGTCCCCTACCCCTTGTTCTTCCTCCTCTCGTTCCTCCTCCCATTCCTCGCCCTCTGTGAGTGGTCTCATTGATCTTGGAAGTCCATTGGTCTTGCCACTCCGCTAGAGCATCTAATGCTGGATATTTTTCGATGTGGTGAGTCATGGACTCACATAAATCATAGTAGGTATTGTTTGGTATGGTTGAATATTTCTGCAATATCGGGCACAATCGAGGTGAGTGTCCATAGCTCCTACAGACCTCATAATACTCAGGTTGGTTTCGACCTAGAAATTCCCCTTGTGATCCTACCACCGCAACCCCAACTGTAGGTGGAGCCCCTGATGGTCCAGTGGGCCCTGATGTAGGATTCATGCCTCTTAGCCTTGGGCATTCAGTCGTGACGTGACCTTTGACCAAACAATGGGTGCACCACACATTGGGTCTCATTGGGTAGACTGAATATAAGTGTTTCAATTTCTCTGTTAAGTTGGATATCTATTGCTAGAGTCCCATGATCGAAGGGTCTTGTGACCTTGCCCCCCTGATATTCATGTGGGTACCCTACCATCGCCTCAATGCAAGTTTCCTACTCCAGAGCATCCTACAGGGTCTCAATATTTTGTTGTGTTAAGGGTATCCAGGTAAGGGGTAGAAGTGCCTTGATAAACTAATCCCTTTGGTGATTGGGATCTATGGGGTAACTTAGCTTGTCGACTGAATCCTTGAACCTTTGTATCAAATCCTAGGTGGTCTCTCCATCTCGTTGTTTTCTCTCCCATAACTCTGACAACCCCTACTAATTTGTCTGTAGAAGCTTGAATTCCTATACAAATCTCTTCTTGATGCCATCCACCATCAGATTCCGGTTTAACTTTGCCCATTTGATAAAGCATCTTAGCGCTCTCTCCCTAAGGGTAGTTTGTAATTTGATCACCTTCACATTGTATGGCATTTGGCAAGCTCTCCATATCGATTTGCAGAGGTGTCGATGTTGCTCTACATCCTCATTCCCTTGACCTGAGAACTCTGGGTATCTGGTAAAGGATCCTGCCATTTAGGATTGAGTGCACGCTAGAAGCACAAAGCCTTGGATCCCTAGCTGTTTAGATCCTTGCAGTCTTATATTACTAATACTACTATTCCCACTAATATTAAAGGTACCAAAATCTGTTTTATATCTAACATGCACACTATGTATCCATATTACTTTAAGCAACTTAACAACAAATTTACCAAGACAGTTGTAAAGTACCAGGGGAAGGTCGGGGTGAGTGCTACCTAAGCTTTAGGGGGTCGTATGCTTGATTTCATCTGGCACATTGCCCTCCACAAATAGTTGTCTCGTAACATCACATATCTCATCTTCCATCTCTTCCTTGGGATTGCAATGAACACTTCCATTAGAAACCTCCCCTGTGACTGGGGAGGAAGGGCTCCTACCACCTTTTGTGCTTTTGTCTAGACCATCTATCTCTATTCCATTCTCTGAGTTCTCCACCATCTAATCTCTTCCTTCTGGACCCTTCGACATCGCTCCTCCTAGGTGTGGTCCCACCGCATGCACCTTCATGGCCTACATGGCCCTTTCTTGTCACTTTTCTGCTATCAACGCCATCCTCTATGCTCTCACTTCCATAGCCCTTCGTGAGTCTTATACATCCATCCTTTCAGTGGCATCACAGTCCCCCATTTAGTAGAATTCCCCCCCTTGTATCCTTCCCCTAGCACTAGGGTTTTATGCTACCATGCTTTCCTCTTGGAAGTAAATTAAACCTTCTTCCACCATCAAAATTTTAATCCAAAGAGGTACTTCCTTGAACAATTTTCCTCTCAGCCCTGATTTGAATACGGCACTAGCCTTTGAGAAAGACTAATAAATTTCTGCCACGAACTCGACCGCGTATCCCTCCAAAGTAGTTTATACCCAAAAGTATACTGCTCTTACTAGATCGATGTCTTGGTGCTGGAGTTCTGAAAGATCAGTTGGGCCCCAAACGCGATGAGATGGTTTTTGTCCTTTCAGCTGACCCTTCATTTGCAGCCTCCACAACCAATTATATATTTCCTTCGAGAACTTACACTAGAAGATCTCGTATTGATCGCTTGCAACTTCCTAATACAAGATCTCGTTGTTCACCTTAACAATAGTTGGCTTTGAAGGAAAACTTGTTGCAACACAAACCGATCCACCTGGTCATCCCACCAGGTTCTTATTTATTTCTTAAATATCCTTGATACCATATTCCAAACCCCTCTTTTTGATTTCAGGTCCTGGCAATGGAACCATTTGTTGGCATGAAAATGACAGTAGCGAAGACACCCTAGGTTCAGGCTCAACGGGATAACAAGGCTCTTTTGTAGTCTAGGACAACACCAACATTTTCACCTTACCTGGAGGGAAAGGAGTCTCACCCAAGGCATGGCGCGACTAAAGTTAGACAAGGCTGGATGGGGTATTGAGGACAATAGCTTATCACACTCAATTCTCTATACTATCTAAGACTGCCATTTTTCTCATTCCATCGAGGGAAACTAACTAGTTATTGATCATTCATTTAAAAATTTAAATAACCCATAATGGACACAACAATAAAATAAGGAACCCAAACTGATTCTTTCATTAACTAGAATATAAGAGAGTACATGATAGAGTTTACAAGGCTCGAGGCCCGTTCATCAAATACACAAAGAGTATTTTTCATAGAACACAACTTACAAGAATGGACATAAGCAGATCCGAGGATAGTCCTAGCCTTTCTGCAACCGATTCGGCTCTCAGGATCCCTCCCTTTCTCACCCACTTCATCACCAACCGCTTCCTCATGCTAGCTTTTTCCTTTTATCCTTTGCTCTACATTCTCACTGCCAGTTAAATTCGAATGACTCTGCCCTCGACTGCCTTCTATTTCTCTTGCTCGACTGCTTCTATACTCTTCCGCTACCTTACCGCAACTACCCGTTCACTCCGAGTTCCTACCCCTTTCCTTTGGCTATCAGTTCTGCAACCCGAACCATTGTCCCCATCACCTATTCTTGATCTTTCTTCCCACCAAAACCGAAAATTCAAAACGAAGGCCCCAACAACACAAGTTAGAAATGAAATGTACATGCCCATGTAAGGAAATTCATTGCCTATTTTAGGTATTACTCAAACATTCCCTTCCACTATCCTTGAAGCCTTACTAGCAAGGTATCATTGATGTTATTGCTACTATGGGTGAAAAATTCAAAACCCATACATGTGCAAATATTTGAATTAATTCATTAGGTGAAACAAATGGATTGTGAAAGTTGTGTTTCCAAATCCTTGGTGATTGAAGGGAAAATATATGGTTGGATAGATACCAAGAACAAGGCCCTAATATATTTCCTAGTATCATGTCAAAAGGGAACAATGTTCCTTAAATCTATCAATGCCTCTAACAAAAAAGAGAGAACTCAAATACCTTGAGATCTCATGGCTAAAGTTATTAAAGAGGTGGCTAAGAAACATGTTGTATAGATTTCTACCAATAGTGTAATGAATTGTATGGTTGCTAGTAAAAATTTATGCAGACATACATCCCAACATGTTTTGTACATCTTGTGCTACACACAATATGGATTTGTGAATAATCTTCTAGAAGGAATTATGTGTTATGTGGTACAACCCTTGACCTCAAGCATGTTTCTCAAGGCACCTATCAAATTAAAAATAAACTAAAAATATGATAGACGCAAAAAAAGTTTGAATGTAATCCAATATACATACATTCACATGCAAAATACAAAATTTATGAAGCGATACATGCTAAGAATGCATTGAGAAAGGATACAAGCACAACACAAGCATCCTTTGAGCATCAACTGTAAACTTTCCAAAAGGGCACCCATCTTTAGTCAATGTATAAAGAGTTCCTTATGAGGACAACTCCATCAATATCCTACAAGTTTCTGTTGGGGGAGATTTCAGATACTTTGTTATACTTGAATATTTTATAAAGATGCATACTTGACTAATGTTCACTATTTTTTAACTGATGATCATTTTTGGTGGTGCGGAAGGGATGATGACACTTATTGAACCCATTATGCCAGGGAGGGGTCCCATGGTTTGTCAACGATGCTAGTTTTGTCCTTTCAAAGACTATATCTATGCTTGTGAAATAGTCATGGAGATTTAATTTAAATGTGGAAGAAACTCATGTCTAGACATTCACTAGTAATTTGAACAAATGATGTCAAATATAATTACATAATCCACATAAACATGGCACAATACAATATCATACTTAAGAAGGGTTAAGTGGAAAATTCAAATACATTCATCCCAAATATAAGATGAAAATTCTTTAATGTGGAGATAAATAATATTTTGGATTTAGACAAAAACACAATAGATAAAAGCCTTTTTAAAGTCATTAGCCTCTCACAAATATCAAGAAGGAGAAAAGCCCATATATTTCCTTCTAAGTGAGCAAAAAAAAATTTAGTTCAACAATGTTATCCCAGTATATCACAGTAAGATTTAATTTCAGCATAGCAGTAGTCGCATCCATTTCCATAGTGTGTGAGTTTTTTCTATACAGATTTTGAAAAAAGCCTTGCTTTCATATGTGCACTTCAATGCTTTCTTCTTGTAGGAAATTTGTGCAGATGTATTGAAACTGGAAGGAGAATATGAAAATTATTACAACTTCATGCAAAAAATTCAAAAACTCCTTGGTTTGATATGTGCATTACGATGTTTAGATGTGGTGGAGCTTATAAGAGAAGAGAAAAATTAGTACAAAATAATTATTTTGGGGAAGAGAATTTAAATCATATGTATGTGCTTTGTAGTTGAAACATGAACAATACCTAGACTTGCTTATGTTTCCATTGTTGTGAACATGTTGAAGTTCATTGTCTTCATTGATCGTAAATGTACCATGAATTTGGAAATCTCATAGCATATAAATGGTTGCTTTCTTTTTCTGAACATAATCTTCAAAAGACATTTGTACTAGCTTGGGAACTAGTTTTTTCAAGAGTAATTTGTTTCTAATGCAACAATGTAAACTAGTATTGTTGGTAGACTTGATGATGCAATTAAGACAATGTGAATAGAAAAACAAGCATTTTTGTTTGCATTTCAGACAGTCAATCATTGTGTCCTCTATCATTGTAGAGGATGATATTGGTGAATTGTATTCAACACAAAGAGGTTCAAATGACGTAGAGTATATGCTGGCAACTGTCAATGTTCCTTCTATCTATTCAAAAAGGAGAATAATTTGTATATGTGAACATCCACTTAAATTGAATGACGATTGTGGATAGGAAAATAAAGGTTCTGAGAGATATGTACTTACAGAAATTGTTGGAGGAATCAATTTTCTCAGATCTTTTGTTGCCTTTGTATTCAATTTTTTTATGAATGTTGCTTGCATTGTTCAGAAAGTTCTTTCTTTCAGATCTTTCCTATTTGTTATGTTTTTGAATAGCATGAACGGAAAGTGTCCTTTTTCCAATTCTTGTTCAATTTGATTGTAGAGTGGAGAAAATGTTCCAAATAACTATAGTTGTAATATAAGAGGAAAAGGTTATTTTTGTTATTTGAAAGAGAAATGAAATTCATAATGACAATATTAGAACTAATGTAAACTAATGGATCTTATCATTGCTCTATTGTCATGAAATTTTCCATCTTTAATTTGTAGTGTGTATTGTGAGCATATTTTTTGTGCAACTATGACAACTGCAACAGTTGTTCCAATTGGATACATTTTTGTATTTTTTTCCAAGCCATTTCACTGTTGTGTTTGGAATGAATTTTTAGTCTTTACAAACTGGTGGTATGTTCTGTATAGTACTTTATTGAGTTAGCAATAGGATCCAATCGCAATCACCACAATCATAGTTTGTTTTAGGCAAAATATGAAAATTTGTAATTGATATTCCTTTTCTTGGTGACAATGTTTGTTGACGCTCTTCAATGAGATCAGTTGGAAAAATCAATGTGATTGTCATGATTCCTTCAACATATGTCAAATATGCATGTAGTATTTGTCGTGTTCTGTGCAATTTATCAAGATATGTACTATAAATAACCATGATATCTCAGAGCGGTCTACTCTTTCTCTGTTTTTCTTTGCATGTCCCCAACGAGGTCAAGATATAAGGAGTTAGGGCTTGAATTGGTCGAACCTTTGCAAGACCAACCTCATAAATCTTGAAGGCCTCCCACAGGGGAAGAAAACAAAGATGAGGGAGTAGGAGATACTATCAAAATATTGCTCAAGGAGGCCCTCGAGAAACAAAGGAATTTGATTATGTATAGCTTTTCCCAAATCCTTCAATGGTTGCCCACTAACAGCGCATCCACATCCAACAACCACTCTGGAGGCTCCACACCTTTTAAGGTACAAGTAAACTTTGACATTCACATATTTGAGGGCCAAATAGATGCAGACACTGTAGAAAAATGGTTGAATATGCTAGAAGGATATTTTTCTGTTCATGATTTTTCTAGTCGACAAAATATTATTTTTGCTCTTCTCAAAGCTGACCCCCATGTGAAGGATTGGTGGGAAACCTATTGTGAGCAGAAGGATGAAAGTATGACCTCACTATTTTCAACCGCTCCCACTTGGAATTCATTTCGGGATGCCATCAAGGAGCAGTACTACCTGTCAGGAGCTACGAGTACAAATACATAAAGTGGACCACGCTATGGCAGGGAAGGCACCAAGATGTGCCGGAGTCTACCAATATTTTTCATATCCTTCACATGAAGTTGGGTATCAAGGATTATGAGAAAAATTTGGTATTCAAGTACTGTGACTGCCTACATAGATACATCTACGATGAGATGGAGTTCCTAGACATATCCTCTCTTGGCACGATGTACCGATACGCCGTCAAGATCGAGCAAAAGTTTAAACAAAAGAAGTGAGACTTTGGATCTGCGAATCCTAAGCAAGGGAAGTATGCCCCCAAACCGCAGAACAAGCGACAAATCTAAGGTGAGATGGCCCAAGACAACTCACTAAGGCCACAAGTAAAGGAAAATACTACGAAGCTGAAGAAGGACACCGGAAAGTGGTGTGAGTTCCATAAGAGCTCCACCCACAACACAAGTGAGTGTTAAGCCAAGCAGTCACTGATGGCTGAGCTGAAAGCTTCAGAATCAGATGCATGCTCCGACTCTGAGTCAAAACCCGACAAGGGGAATGACAAAGGGAAGCAGATTATTGATGTGAAGCCCAACGCCGCCGTCACCACCAAAAATATCTAGAAGGAGGAACCCGAAGATCCAAAGGAGGATGAGTGTCTCTTCCACTCCCATATGTGGGTAAAGGGTTCCTTGTTACATTTAATTGTTAGCAATAGGAGCCAAAAGAACCTCATTGTAGCAGAGGTCATGAAGCAACTAAGATTACCAACCACAACACACCCACAACTGTACACCACTGGTGGCTTCACCAAGGATGGGATCTACGCGTGAGCTAACAATGCCACCTTCCCTACAACATCAAGCCCTTCACGGATGAGGTATTATGTGATGTTGATCCCCTTGATGTTTATGATGTATTATTAGGCCAACCATACTTGTGGAAGTGACATGTTGTGTATGAGTCAAGGCCTCGCAGTGTTATTGTTACATTGGGAAATAAGTTGTACAGTATACCGGAGGTAGCACCTCCTACCACCATCTCTTTGGTTACTGCAAAACAATGTAGTAAGCTCATTTAAAAAGTGGGATTTTTTTCCCTAATGATACACCCTCAAGGAAAGAAGAAGACGATGGCCACGACCTCCAGACAGGGCTCCTTTGCATGACAACAATAGATGGACAAGGTCATGGAGGAATACAAGGACATCTTCACCTCCCCCGCAGGGGTGCCTCTGCACTGTTAAGTCAACCACTCCATCGATCTGACCCCAAGTGTGCCGTTACCCAATGAACTAATATATCAGTGCTCAGTTATGGAGAATTATGAAATCAAGAGGCAAATTCAGGAGTTGCTGCGGAAAGGTCACATTTGGTTGAGTTCATCACCCTGATGGATCCTGATTGTGTTGGTAGAAAAAAAGGATGGGACTTGGAGACTCTATATTGACTATCTGGTGCTAAACAAGATCAATGTACAGAATAGGTACCTGATCCCATGGATTGATGACCTTCTGGACCAAATAAAGGTTGCAAAATATTTCATCAAGATCAACTTGAAGTCCGGATATCACCAGGTACCAATCAAACCCTCCGATGTGTGGAAGACTACCTTCAAAGCCAAAGAGGGCCTTTTCAAATGGTTGGTTATGCCTTTCAAGTTGATGAATGATCCTGCAACCTTCATGAGATTGATGGATGACATCTTGCGGCCATTCACCAAATCATTTGTAGTGGTATACTTGGATGACATCATGATCTTCAACCAGAGTTGGGAAGAGCACCTCCACCACGTCCGATAGGTTCTCGAAACATTACGACAACACAAGCTGTGTGCGAATTTGGAGAAATGCACTTTTGGCATGACCCAGGTTCAGTATCTGGGATACATTATTGATCAAAGTGAGGTGCATGTGGATCCAACCAAGATCTAAGTCTTTCGGAATTGGCCAACCCCAACCACTCTGATAGAGCTCCGTATCTTTTTGGGTCTTGCCAATTTCTACCGTAGGTTTGTGTTGGGGTTATCTCATATCACTTAGTCATTGAATCAAGTCACAAAAGGAGGAGAGAAAGCAAAATTATTTTGGTTTGAATCTCAACAAATGGCATTTGTAGAGTTGAAACATCACCTCTTCTCTGCACCAATGCTCACATTACCAGACTTGCAACAACCATTTGAGATTGAGACAGATGCCTATGACTATGCTATTGGGGTAGTCCTTACACAACAAGGGCATCCAGTGGCATATTACAGTGACACACTTTTAGACACAGCCTGGAAGTATCCAAATTATGACAAAGAGATGTATTCCATTGTGCAAGCCTACCGATAATGGAAGCATTACATTTTGTGGAAGGAAACAGTCATCCACATAGACCACCAGCCCCTGCAGTTCATACAGATGCAAGGGAAGTTGCAAAATGATTGCCATCAGAAGTGGTCCACATACCTGTAACAGTTCCATTTGAATATCAAGTACAAGAAGAGAAGCACACATAATGTTGCAGATTGCCTTAGCCGACCATTGATCATGGCGTTAACCACCATGCTCAACTCTTGTGGGCATGAGCCTTCTGATTGGCCACTTCTCTACAAAAGCAACCCAAAATTTGGCCACACATACCATATGCTCTTTGAGGGTCATCAAGTTCTAGGTTTTCATCTCCAGGATGCTCTATTATGCCACCTAGGACACCTTTTTGTTCCTTCAAGTGAGCGGGCAAAGATGTTTTTGGAAGTGCACTAAAGTCTGGCCACTGAGCATTTCGGGGTCGAGAAAACAATGGCAGTACTGCAAAAGTATTTCTATTGGCCAAATATTCAACAGCATGTCGGGAAGTACATCAAATCCTGCATTGCCTGTGCCATTGCCAAACCAACCATCAAGAATCAAGGTCTCTATTCTCCGCTACCTACCCCTAGTCGACCTTGGGAATCCATCTCCATGGATTACATGTCAGGCCTTCCTTCTACTAAGAATGGCAACAACTGTGTTTTTGTGGTCATTGAAAAATTCTTGAAGATGGACATTATGACGGCCTACAAGAAGAGTATCACAGTAGAAGCCATTGCTAAACTCTTCTTTGAATGAGTTTGGGTAGAATTTGGGATCCCATAGTCTATCATCTCAAATCAGGACAACAGGTTCCTCAGTACATTTTTGTCTAGTCTCTGGTCGATGCTAGACACCAAGCTCACTAAGTCCACAACTTTCCATCCCGAAACTGATGGCTAGACAGAGGTCATCAATAAGATGATCGTACACATTCTGTGCATGTACAACTCAAAGAATCTACACACATGGGATGAGAGCCTCCCCTATGTTCAACACAACTACAACCAGGCTCTCCACAACTCGACTGGCCAAAACCCTTTTCAGGTGGGCTTGGGATTCTAGCCACTATGTCCCATTGATGTGGCCATACCATTTGCAACGACTTAGGCAGATTCGGCTCATGTCCAGTCCGAAGCCAACAAGGAAAATAACTTCATTGAGAACATTTAACACATCCACCATAGGTCCATGACATATTGGACAAAGCCAATGCTAAGTAAAAGCAGCGGCATGATCAACATTGGGTTCCACACAAGTTCTAGGTGGGTGACAAAGTTTGGCTACATTTGTAGGAGTGCCTCACTGGGCCCCACTGCAAGATTCACCCGCTTAGATATGGGCCATACACCATCACCAAGGTTGTGGGAGATAATTCTTTTGAGCTCAAAATTCCCCCATTCCTTGGCCTACACCCAATGTTCAATGTGGATCGCCTTCGACCATACTTTCCACCATTACTGGACACATCCGACATTGCAAAACAACTCACACCAACAAAGTTAAATCTAGACTGCATGGAATAAGATGCAATTGATAAGTTCATGGACATGCAGATCAAGAACACTCTCCATCATAATATCCAACTGTATTGAGTTGTCAAAGCCAACCAACTCCTACACCAAGGAAAATGGTTCACTAGGGACCAAGTTCTGCAGAAGTTTCCTCGTCTCATGGAGGAAATCAATGCAATGGATACCATTTCTTCCTAAGGGGGGAGGAATGATCTAGGTGTATATTGGTGGCCATCCACTTATTCCACGTGGACTCCCACCATTGTTTCTTTCATTTTTTCAGTTTCCTTAATTGTAGCACAGTTTACTATTTTTGGTAGTTTTTCGGGTCTTGAACTTCCAGAACTATTTTGAGGCCCTAAATGACATTTTTTTGGCAATATTCCTCTAAGAAATTTCATTTAAATCATGTTTTTAGTTGTAATCCCTAGAGAGATCTTTGCAACGAGGTATCATGCACGTCAAACAAAGATAGTATGACCAAGTTACGACCCCGGGAAGTTGGCTTTCCAACTAACCCTAACGGGGCCCATAAACTCTTTGTGTTACACCTCTTTGGGTTAGGCTTTCGGTTGTTTAGGGTTTTCTCTTATTGTTCAATAATAAAAAGGTCATTGAGCCTGATTATAACTCACTTTAGAGGCATGTATCTGCCACATCTCGTTTCAGAGATAAGCTACCATTGCCCAAGCTAGTCTCATTTCCATTTTGTTTGTAATCATATTTCATTATTTGATATTAATGAAAGGAAGTGCTATTTCTGTTGCATCTTTGTATTTATGGTTATATCTGTAATTTATTGCGTTCCTATTTAAAAGAGACTAGCTCAGGTGATGGTAGCTTATCTTTGAGAAGAGATGTGGTAGCTACATGCCTCTGAACTGAGTTACAATGAGGCTCAAGGGCCTTTTTATTATTGAACAATAAGAGAAAACCCTAAACAACCAAAACCCTAACCTGAGGAGATGTAACACCAAGAGTTATGGGCCCCATTGGGGTTAGTCGGGTAGCCAACTTCCTGGGGTCATAACTTGGTCATATTATCTCCGTTTGACACGCATGATACCTCGTTGGAAAGATCTCTTTGAGGAATGCAACCAAAAACACGATGACAATGGAATCACCCAGCCAAAAAAATATCATTTAGGGCCTCAAAAGGGATCTGGAAGTTCAGTAACCGAAAAATTGCCAAAAATAGTAAACTATGCTACAATTAAGGAATCTTGATCAAATGCACTTACCTCTTTGATTCTGTTGCAAGTGGTGTTTCTGGTTCTTTGTCTATGTTTTCTTTTTTTTAGGGCTGCATGATCATGTAGATGCAACATCAAGATTACAATTAAGTATAGAAACATAGATAATGAATTTAGTGAGTATATGAGTCAGAAGAAGTGGAATCTATGAGTTAAATACATATTGAAGACAAGAGTTGTAACACATTGATAGATGAAAAGACAAACATAGACAAAGAAGACATAGATAGACAAAATACATATATGCATATATATCTTGCAACACAGACATGGAGACAAAGAAACATAAGACCAACATAGATGTATATATATGTAGGTAGGAACACGTGAATCAAATACAATAAATGAACCTGGCTATGCCTGTTTGTTTTTTGTGAGATGTATTTGCACTTTCGATCCATTGTAGAAAGCAATATAACTGCAAAAGACATACCAGTTCAACTAAAAATAATAGAATTATTAAGTAAACAGAAGAAAATTCCTATATGTAAAAACAACTAAATGTTTTATGCTTGTGTTATTTGTCAGATTGTTGACATATCAAAAGAAATTCCTATATATTGGAACAACTAAATTCTTTCTTGTTTGCAAGACCTATGTGTTAATTGTGACATGGTTGAGAAACTAGAATATAAGCATTGGGAACATAGTCAGAAACAAAGTAAAAATAACATTGTGATTAATACTCATTTTTCTTCGCTTTGTATAAAAAGGAAATGACTATGCATATGTGACAATATTCATTAAGAAACACATGAAAGTAGTTTGATGTGTACTGTGGCTCTTTTGCATTTTCATGGTTGATTATGAGACAAATAGTGTCATGATCTGTCCAATATGTATCTAGTGTGAAGATTTTGTAGCTACAAGTTATGTTTGACCATATCTGATCAATGATGAGCGTTGCTATTTTTGTCCAAAATAAAATGAAGGTTGTAATTGTACATGTGACATTTTAGTTTGTTTGTTTTGCTGTTGCTTTGGAGCATATCAATGTTGAAATTTCCTACAAGGACTATTGTTTGATTTGAGGGTATATTTCATAATGCTTTTGTAAGAGTATGCATTGTATTGGTCAATGTTGCATATGGTGCAACATATATGTTAAAATTTTCAATATGCATGTCATGAAGAAGCATATTTGCTATTGTAGCTTGTACATTTTTTCTTCAAAGTGCATATGTTCCAAAATATCTATATGTTTTTTTGTACACATGAGTAGACCATGTTTACTATAATTTGGTATGAAACTGAATGCTTCAATTTTTTGTGGCAACATGGGTTGTTTCAAATACTCTTCTTGTAAACATAGGATGTCAGAGATTTCATTAGATCATAGTCACTTAGCATATCATCAATATGTGTTTGTAAATTGCGGGTGTTTACAGAAATAATTGAGGTACACGTGTTTGTTTCAGTAGACGGATAATTGTAGTCTAGTTCCCACTTCACATTCTTCTATAGATTTTCCATTTCAAGAGTGGTTTTGTGTTTAATTTTGAATTTTTCTTTCTTAAGTGGGATTAGCATATACAATGATTCTATGTTTCTCACATGAGATAAAGATATGTATACTAAACCATGTTACCATATTCTTGAATGATCAAATGAAATGTTATCTAATGTGTAATAGGGTTTTTGTTTCTATGGAGTACCAAATACACCTTCCTTGGAGTTGGTTGTTACCTACAAGGAAAATAAAATCAATTGGTTGTTGTTAGTGGAAAAACATAGATAAAAAAAGCACTGAAAGTAATGGAAACAATGCATACATAAACATAAACTAAAAACTATGAAATAAACACATAAACAATGCTTAATGAAGCAAACACATCAAAAAAGTAATGGAAAAGGGTTCCCTTTATTGACTGTTGAATGTAGAAGAGATACAATAGATGAATAAAAAAACACTTGGAGAGAATTGTTTGAGCAATGGTGCTAAAAAATCCTCAACAAGGAAGTTCCTTTCCTCAATCTCCTTGCAAGCTTCCTCTCTCTCTCAAAGAAGTATGAAGACTCTCTCAATGATGAAATCCTCTTCTCAATGAAATTCTTGATTGCTAGGGAGAAATTTTGGCAGCATAACAATGCTTTACTTCTTCTTGTTTTTTAGCTCTCCTTGAACTTGTATTTATAGAGTTTCTTGGACACTCCTCCTCCCCTTGGCTCATCAATGTGGTGGTTCACCTCATAAATGAGATGAGAGCTACCATTTCCTTTCCTTTAAGGCTTCTTGGGGCTCAAGGCTCAAATTTGTTAGCCCATCATGTCAATATTTGGAGTGTTTCTCAAGCAAGTTTGTGGCCCAAGGTGCTGACTAGATTTTTCGTGATCGCGCGACTATCAAAGAAATAGTCACACGACCGTTAATTTCTAGTAATGGTGCACCTGTGCAGTTCAATTTTTTAACTTGAACTTTAGGAAAGCTTTTGATTTTTGGTCTTCATGGTGCTTCCAGCTGAAAATGTCACCTTTGTATGTGTTGATCACTGACTTTGAGTGTCTTCTAATGTGTACATATGAATGTAATATTTTAAGATGATAACATAGTTTTAAGCCTTGTGACCTGTGTATTGTACGTGCACATGCCAACTAAACTAGATTTTTTTTCCTAATTTTCAAAAGTACAATTCTTGCTAATACTAAAACTGGTTTTTTTGTGCGCAATATAGGAGTCTAATATTGGGAATTTTTTTGGCTATATAAAGAAGCAAGTTTTTGAGCTTGTCATCACCCAACACTTAGATCATGGAATTTGATCCATATTACATCAAAGTTATCTGATTTTGTGTATGCTTTAATGATACCATCTGCACCATTGAGAAGAACATATTATGAGTCATAGTTTCCAACAGATATTTTGAAGAACATGTTTAATTTTAGCACGATTTGTGAAGGAAATGATACCATAGCAATTCACATGTTACGTAAAATATTCTAATTTCAACTATGTATATATTATATATTGTTTAATTTTTTTTAATGTATATATCATATAAATCTATTGAAAAAAATAAGTTTTTATGGTTAAAACATTTGAAGCGGTCTTAGTATTTTACACAATTTTAAGTTATGTACTCAATATAGCATTCAAAAAGTATAATTTAAACAATGAAAAATTACACATTGTATTTTTCACTCTAAAAGAAGTTTGTACCTGAATAAATTTGATCTCTCTCAACTTATATTAGATCTGTGCTTAAGATGGATCTATACTAATGATAAACAAAGTTAAATATTCAAGGAAAAAAATTAGTTATCCATGTTGAAATTAGTCATTTCACTCACTCATGGCTCTATAACCTCTTTTGAACCTTTGTTTTATAGATTTCATAGTGACCATTAATTAGAAAAAGGCCTTTTACCTGATGTTTGATATTAAAATTACACAACCACTGTGTGATTTAAATAACGTATCACTTGATCATGCACTCATAGCCCAAAGGTCTTTCAAAAAAGCTTGTTGATCATTGATGTAAGTTTGTTCATGATAAATTATAGTAAGGACTTCAAAGATCTCCATTACATTAGTGTACTTATAATAATGATCAATCTTTTAATTTTGATTAGCATAGTATTTTGCATTAATAACTTGTTCACCATTTGGGGAAAAAAATAATTTTTCTCGCTATGTGATATGAAGATGATATCTTCCCCAATGGGGGTGAGGTCCTTACAACACATGGTAGAGAAGCCCCATGTGTGAATACAGGTGGATTTGGGGTGAGGGACAGTCCTTCTGGTCCATTCACCAAAGCGTATGTAATGGGAGGAGTAATATTAGCAGGTTGGCAACTCGTGCAGGTATTAACATCGCGTTGGAGTTTGGGGGTGGCGAACGGTTAAGGCATGGGAAGATGAGGGATCCTGACATTCGTATCCTCGCTCTTGTCTGGTGTTGGACTTTGCTATTGGGTGTGGAGCTTGATTATCTTCTTTATTCAGAGGTATTTCCGCATTGGACCCCAATTCATAATGTGGCGACGCCGCCGCCTGTAAATGTGTGTCACCAGGGGGGTTCAGGGGGGCGACGACAATTATTTGGAGCCCCCTCGGGTGGGGGATTGGGGGCAGTGCCTCCAAAGATAAAAATACATGTAAAATTTCCTTGTAAAATGTTGTAATATCGTAATCAATCTAGGCCGTTCATTAGGCGGAGATTTGACGGTAGAAGTTATGTTTAATTTAGGGTTTTTTTCCCTAGAAGGCAAACCCTCACTATATTTTAGGGAATTATATTGTGGCTATGTAGATTTGTATTCTAAGCAAGAAAGAGAGGAGATTGTGTGAGAGAGAAGAGGGAATTACAACAGATCTTCTATAGGTTGTATCTCTTCATTTTGCTGGATAATTTAAAAGGAAGGACTGGTTGTTTCTTCGTGGACGTAACCCAAATTGGGTGAACCACATATATCTGTGTCTCTCTTGTTTTATGCGTTTTCCATGTTTATATTTCTGCAATATATTTTATGTGTTCCATTTCTCTGTAATATATAATTTTCTAACACTCGTGGTAGCCTTTGGGGAGAAAACGAAAGCGTTGTAGGAGGTTATTTGGTAGGAGTGGTTTATGTGTACTCATCTTGTGAATTTACTGCAGCAACGTGTCAAGCTCATCCCTGTTGTAAAGCCTCTTTGTTATTGTCTACGTGCATAAGGATGGGAAGTCAGTGGGATAAGACCTCTTCTATTCCATTTCCTCTTGGCTTATGGTAAGCCTATTTACTCGAGCTAGAAGTGGAAGCTAGAACCAAAAATATAAGAAACTCTATGGGTTGTGGCAGAAAATTAGTTTCAATTTCCAATTTCATGACCTCTAGCATGGGCGTGACAATGTTTGGTGGATTGGTGGGTGGTCTTTGCAATGCGAATTTTGAGGCTGGTTGTCGCCCTAGGGAAGCTACATCTAGGCACTGACTACTTTGTCTTTTTGTTTGTTTCAATTGTTTGTGATGGGTGTGGTGGATGGAAATATTTGATTTCTCTAGTGGTGGTGGTATTTTTCAGGTAGCGAGCAGTGGTATTGTACTTCTGTTGTGTGGTGGGTGGTGGAATTTGGTTCCTCTAACACTGGTGTTTGGTTTCTTTGGTGGGGGGTTTGGCCTTTGTATTTTGAACACGACGACTTTCCATATCTGCGAATTATGAAACCTCTTGTGTGGTGTGGGCATTCCCCATCCCCAACCACCCTTGTCCTTGCGGGTGTGGTGGACTTGACAATTTCCACTGGGGCTCCTCGCTGGGGTGGCAAGACTGCTGGATGCGCATGACTGGCTAGTGTGGGATTGCGTGAAGGAGGTAAATGAGGTGCCAGTAGGGGTGGTGGTATGTGGGTTCAAAAGCCGAGTTGTTGGGGTGGAGGAACACGAGGTGGAAAGGGGAATCATGGGTCTATAAGAGATGAAGTGAATGAAGGGCAGGGTATCCAACATTGTTGCTTGGAGAATTGTCGAGCACTTATCAATAGCCTGATGGAAAGAGTGGACACAACTAAGAGAGTCTATCACAAGGAGCATGCAGAGTAGATGACAATGTTGGACTGAATGCACTATTTTTAGTGCCAAGTTTGGGAGAGACTGTTGGTGATTTGGCGAGGCCAAAATCAACTAACCAAGAAAGTAGAAAAGCTGGAGAATTGGCTAGTGCAATTTGAAGGGCACATTCAGTGTGACTTCCATCCTCCATATCCTCTAGGAACAACCCTGGACAACCATGCCTCCATCATGTCAGACGACTAGTATGCTATCTAATGTTTTTTTATGTTTTATCTGTATTTTGGTGCCTCTGGCCCTACCATTTATGGGCAATGTTTCTAGTTTCCCTTTTGTATTTTTGTCATATGGTGCAAATTTTGGTCAACAAACTCGGTCGGGGTGAGATCACCTGTTTTATGAACCACCGAATGTACTCCTTTTTTCCTATATGAATAGACACTTAACTTACAAAAAAAAAGCTATGAAGATGATATCGTGGTTTTCAGGATTCTTATTTTCCACTCCATTGTAAATGTATATAATGAAACATAGTTTTGTCAACTTTATTTTGGAGTTCATATTTTTATTTTTTTTTTTAATATCTTTAAAACAAACTCCTCTCCACGCTTCCTAAACTCTCCATCTCTTGGGCAATGTTATGAACCACTGGAAGGTAAAATTCATCATGTTTTTGTTTCAATTTCCTTATCCTTTCATAAAGGCAATGTTATGAACCACCGAAACTTAACGTTTATCATGTTTTTTTTTAAGTACGTCCTTCTTCTCTTTTGAGATTATTTGTCTCAATTTATTTATCCTTGTTGAAGTGTTCTCTCTTTAGGCAAGGAACGTGATTCTTATACCTCCCCTTCACACAATTAAGCAAATTATTTTGATATAAAAAAATGAAAACCTCATGGTATAGTTAGAATTATGGTTTTATTTACTTTTTAATATTTTATTTATCATTAGTTAATAATTATATTAAAATATATGTTTATATATAATAATAATAATTACAAGACCATATTTGAACATTATATAAATGATTAAATTTCAAACTTGTTTATAGGAAGTATTTTCATGTATTCTATTATCAACATAGATATATTCTATCTCTAGATCACCCAAGCATTAAGAGGATAAAATCTCTTTTCACTCTCTTGGCGCTTGGTAAATCTAGAGTTAAGATGGATCTAGGCTGGGCGCTTGGTAAATCCAGAGTTAAGATGGATCTAGGCTGGTTATATATATATATATATATATATATATATATATATATATATATATATATATTCTTACATAAGAATACCATTGGAAAAACCATGAGTTGTCAAAACATGGAGCCCAAAAACCACCAATGGTAAATTGACTATTTTACCTCAATTTTATTCTATTTTTAATTTAATTTATTTATTTTTTGTTTGCTAGGTAATGTGAATCTTGAGATTATTGGAATGCCTAACTTGAAGCTTCAGTAGTCATGACCCAGGGGCATCTAAGCCATCAAAATCACTTGGTGATCACGCCCATCCTGGGCCACACCAACCTTTAGCATGGAAGCTAGATTTTTTCCCACGGGGTTTTAAGCCGATGACCCTTTCACCATGGAGTGCCTCAACGAAACACCTTATCGCCGTCTATTCTATGTTCAGTGGGAATTTTATTTTTATTTTATTTTATTTTTAATTTTGTTTTTATTTTTATGAAATTTGATCGAGTCAAAACGTTTACATGACAGTACAGGACAAGACATTATGACATCTTCCATATTGGGTTGGAGAGTGCCTCTTAGCACAATAAAGTAGGAAAAAATCATTTTTTCTTCTTTGAGGAAACAAATCAGCCTCCCTCTCAACCCAAGGCTAGAGTGAGGTTTTTAGTACCAGGCCAACCCATAAGTATACTCACTTAAGAGTTCATAATGCTCAAAACCAATACAACAATATTCATCACGGTATTATAGTTTATCATGTCACTAGTGGGGATTTGAACCTAGGTGAGCACGATAACAACCATTCTGCCCAACCATCTAAAATAAACCCATGACGGCCCTTAGTATTACAATAAGAATGTTGAAGCTCTTGAGGATCTCAAATTTAATTATCAATATGAGGTTTGTACAAACTTAAGAGGTGCCAACACTATATGTACAACATGCAATGCATTCTTTTTTGGTTGATCTAATGCAACTGAAGATAAGCTAAAATGTACAAAGAATGCTTTTGATATCTAGGCTACAAGAAATGCTCAAAAAAACAAGGAAAAATAAATAAACCTACTCTAGCTCGGAGGAAAGTAAACAATAGAAAGTAACCCTAATCTATTTGTAGAAAAGTAAATGATAGGAAATAAACCTATTATATTTTGTAGGAAAGTAAATGATAGGAAACAAACCTATGCTAAGTGCAAAAAGGTGAAGCAAATCATTTCAAAAATTTTGGAGTAAAATCGAGTCTACTCTATGATGCATGATAAATTAACTTACAACTGAAAGAAGACATTCAAACTGTAAACCCTAATTACATAAAAGAAAGTAATTGTTGCTACAACTACTAGCTTAAGGTTTCTAAGCGGTCTTTGAACCTCTAAACTCCATATCTAGGGTCTGATGTATGTTGCAATATGCTAAGGAAGGTTGAACATGCTTTGGGTGCAAATCTAGAGACATTATAAGGCAATCTACGTATTACTACAACATAACCCTGTTTTGCTACAAGAAAGATCTGAGAGAAAATTTATGAGGTCTAAATGTGGTTTTAAGAGTGGAGAAGGTGGAGGAAGGTTGTGGAAGGGAAAATAGGTCCTTTCCAAGCCCAAGTACACCCAATGGATCAAATCATACAAGGAAGAGACAAAACTGGGGTTTCCCATAGCTTGATTAGGCAGAATTCAACTTGCTAATAGTTTGAAGAGATGTAAAACAATGGGTGAAAAGATGATGTTGTGAGTGAAATAAATGCATAAAAACAACACTAAATTTTCCTATGAAACAATACCATCTATTTGAAAGCAAAGTGCATGGTTAATTGATAAAAGCAAGGTGCATAAACAACTAATAAACTACTAATGTGAAAAAAAGTAAAATGATGGAAAGGATGAGTTGAACTATATATATATATATATATATATATATATATATATATATATATATATTTTTTTTTAATTTTTTTAATTTAATTTAAATTTTATTTTTTTTTATTTTTATTTTATGTAATTAATTAATTAATTAATTTTATTTTATTTTTATTTTATTTATATATATATATATATATATATATATATTTTTTTTATTTTATTTATTTAATTTAATTTAATTTTTTTTTGTTTGTTTATTTATTTATTTATTTTTTGAAGCAAGAAACATTCCTTCTATTCCATTAAGCCAAAAATTATGTTACATAATATACAATGAACCGTCCATTTTCATGGACTCAGGAAAAAAGAGAAACTTGACAACGACAAGACCCCCATCTGTACACTAGTTGTCACCAAACCCTCAAATTACACACTATGTTGGGCAAAATGATCCCCCCAACCACAAGGAAAACTCCGACAACTCCCACTCACCCACTTCCCGGAAAATATACAACAGTTAGCTTTTCGCGCAAACAAATGGTAGTGGGAAAAAACACCCCGATAAGACTAGTGGAGAAAAATGACCTGGCCCCACAAAACAGCCCGGTCATTCCTGACCATAGATTCGGGTGGTGGGATCCAATGACTAGGAGCAATATCGCACAACCTAAGATGACCGAACGTTAGTGTGCGATGGAGGGCGGTATTCGATTCCACCCCCCTGCCACGTGTTGGAAGCTGAATGGAATCACTTCCAAATCTCCAAAACCATTTTCCGCTCAAGAGCCATGCAATCGCCTAAAAACCGTCTTGGGCACTGTTTTCCTTCCCAAAAGTGGAATGCGGGGAAATTACTGCTGCCGGTAAAAACAAACCTCCCTTCCCATACATTCTTTCTTCGGAACTAGAACCAGAGATTGAGGCTTACTGTGATACGACCCACCCTGTTGCCGTTCGAAAAACTGAGGAAACCGTCAACTTACACCGGGGTGTTTTGAGGCATATCTTTACTTGCCCTCCTCCAAAGTACATACTGAAAGACTGTGGTCGAACTTGCTGAGAAAAAATCATTCCGTGCCTGTCACCCTGGCACGGTTTCGAAAAAATTCTCTGTCCTCAACCGCTTGCTCGTTGTAGAGAGCTTTTAATCTGCTATGAGGCATCTCCTGCCACTTCATCGCAATCCTGCATTTTGAATTGTTCACACCTTGGTTGGCTAGGATATCTGCTAGTTTATTGGCTTTTTGTCGAACATGGTTGAAACTAATAGTTCAAAGTCCCTAGAGATGTCTTTGAATTCTTTGGTAAACCTGGATTAGTCTCCAGTGATTTGAGACTTTCTCTGGCCCAGTTCCACAACTGATTCTTTTCACAGAGTTTATGGTTATCTCTGAGTCCGCTTCTATATGACATTTGAGCCATGGTCCTGCTTCAAAAACTCTAAGCATTGCTCGAAAGCCATTAATTCAGCCATATTATTGGTGGCTCTTCCTAAATGGCAATGGAAGATAAAGATAATGCCTCCTTCTTCATCTCTTAACACCCCTCCAAAACCGGAAGTTCCCGGATTGCCTTTTGAAGCGCCATCAATGTTGTATTTCAGATAGCCTTTTGGTGGAGGATGCCAGAAATCCTTCTCCGTTTCCATTGTGATTTCCTTCCTGTTTAAGCCTTGGGGAATAATCCCTTGCATTCCCAGTTGCCTGAGAGTTCTAAACTCCGACTCTAAGGGAGGATTCTTGGGGTGATTGCGAACTGTGGTGCTAACTGTCTCCTTAAGCTGTTTCAAGATCAGTTCAAACAGGTGATGAGGGATAGTCTTTTCATCCTTGAAAATTCTTTTGTTCCTTTCTTTCCAAACATTCCAGATAATGAAGCTTGGCATAAAGGCCCAAGCCAAATTAAGGAACTCATGCTCCGTAAAGTTTCTTCTCCACTTGTTTAGGGTATTAATGATACTTCCTCTGTCCCTGTCTGTCTGTTGAAAAATGGTAGCGAAAGAATCCCACAACCAGGAGGTGTAAGTGCAGCTGTTGAGAATATGCTCCATTGTCTCCTCTTGAGCTTCACATAGCTGGCATCTAGAAGGCCCCATAACACCCCTCTTCCTAATATTGTCCCAAGTCAATATTTTCTTGTGATGTACCAACCACATGAAAAGCTTGATCTTCATCCACCCTTGGTGCCTCTAAAGGTGCTGCCAGGTCTTATCCAGAACACATGAATCTAGCTCAAGGAGAATACCTTTTGCTTCCTTAAGATTAAAGGTGCCTTCTTTATTGTTGCCCCATCTTAACTGGTCTTGCCCCTCTGTTACCAAGATCATCCTTTTTTTTAACATGCTCATAAGTGCCTCTGCTTTTATTTTTATGGGGCTGTCATCTCTGCAATCAATGTTTCTCCAGCTTCTCCACTTTCCCGAGTTATGAGAAAGATCCTAGAAATCCTTTACTTTGTTTAATCCTTGGGAATATGTTTCCTGCTTGAGGCTCAAAAAGTCCTCTTTTAACAACGTTGGTTCTTGTTGCCATTTGTCCTCCCAGAAGAGTGCTAGATCTCCTGCTCTGATTTCCCAGAAACTATTTTTTTGTACTAGGCTTCTATTTTCCCAGGCTTTATTCCAGATGTATGAGCCCTTTATGTTTCTAGACATTCTTATGAGATCACTAGTGTGCCAGGAGCTGGCATATTTTTCTTTCCAGATACTTGCCCATTGAGCTTTTGGCTCTTGAACCCATCGCCACCAAAGCTTGGCTCCTAAAACTTTACTAAGAATCTCCTGATCATCTAAGCCTAGACCTTTGTGGCTCATGGGTTTACAGATTTTATCCCAAGACACAATGGCCCATTTCTTCCTTGTTTCCTCCTTACCCCAAAGGAAGTCTCTTTGGATATTCTTGAATTGCTGTAACACTCCTTTGGGAGTTGGGAGGGTTGATAACATGAAAATAGGGATAGATTGAAGAACAAGCCTTTGTCAGAACCAACCTGCTAGCCAGGTTCAAAGATCTGATGGTCCATTTTTTGATTTTGTCCTACATCTTATTGAACACGGGTTCCCAGATACTTTTGTGCATTGGTCTGGCTGTGAGAGGAACTCACAGATACTTTGAAGGGAGGGAATCCCTTTGAAAGCCCAAAATTCTGGAGATATTTCTCTGAATAGCAATATTAGTATTTAAGAAGAAGATTTTTGATTTAGAGAGATTAAATTCCATACCTGTAGCCATGGCAAAGTCATTCAGGATTTGTTTGTAGGCTGAAGCTTCTTTGACTGTGGGGATTCCCTGTAGCATGGTATCATCTACAAAATTGTTGGTGAGTAAGTGTTTGACCATTCTCAGTTAATTGAAGGCCCTTAATCTTGTTCGTGACTTTGGCATGTTTAATGGACCGACCAAGTCCTTCCATCATAAGGATGAAGAGAAAGGGAGAGAGCGGGTCCCCCTGCCTGAGGCCTCTAGAAGGAGTAAAGATCTCTGAGGGAGAACCATTCACCAAAATTGAAAAGCTGGAAGAAGTCACCAAAGCCATAACCCATCTGACCCAGTTGTGATCGAAACCAAAAGCAGTAAGAACCTTCTTGATGTAAATCCAATTCACCTTGTCATACGCTTTGGCAATATCCAATTGCATGATCATTCCAGCCTGCCTCTTGTTGGTTAGCATGTGAACCACCTCGTGGGCTTGAATAATGTTATTTAGAATTTGTCTGCCTTCCACATAACCGAATTGTTCCCCTAAAACTAAAGAAGGAAGTAGAGGTTTGAGTCTGTTAGCCACTACCTTGGATATTATCTTGTATACCACATTGCATAAAGCTATGGGTCTGTACTTATCAACAGTTTGAGCTGTGTCTTGTTTGGGGATCAGGGAAATGAAGGAGGTATTGAGGGCTTTCAGAATAGTTTTGTTTCTTCTGGAATCCTCCACTACATTCAAAATATCCTGTTTGACAATATTCCAGCAGGCTTTAAAAAAATCCACATTGAAACCATCCGGGCTTGGTGCTTTGCCATTCTGCATATCTTTGAGAACCTCACTGACCTCCTCTTCAATTACTGGTCTATTTAGGTTAAAATTGTCCTCTCTAGACACCAGCTTAGGGATATGTCTTGTAACTTCCCTGATGCATTGCTCTCTGTCTGAATTGTTTTCCTGAGTGATGCCTCGGAAATGCTGGACAAACACAGCTTCAATATCCTTATGAGAGATCAAAATCTTCCCATCCTCATCCTTTATCGAAGAGATTCTGTTGTGTGCTCTATTAGCCATGGTGGATCTATGGAAAAATCTAGTATTACGTTCTCCTTCTTTGAGCCATTGAACTCTAGACTTTTGTCTCCAAAATATTTCCTCTTGTTTGCATAAATTCTCCCATTCTTGATGGTGTTTATCAGCTTGATCACTTTTGAATTTGTCAAAACCATCTATGATCAGTACCTGGTTGAGTTCCTGAATTTTGATTTCCACTACTTTTTTGTCCACAAAAATGTTACCAAAATCATTCTTGTTCCATTCTTTGAGCTTGAGCTTAATATTCTTTAGTCTTTTATGGAGGAGGAACATTTTTGTTCCTTGGATCTGCAAATATTCTGACCACCATTTTCCAGTATTGTTGATGAAATCTGGGTGGGAGAGCCAGATATTCTCAAATCTGAAGGGTCTGTTCTTGGGAGAATCTATACCCTTGATCTCTAGTTGAATCGGCCAGTGATTTGAGCCTCCAAAGGGGAGAACTCTTGCTGTTATTTCTTTATCTATAAGCATAAGCTCCTCTGAGATCATAAATCTATCTAACTTGGAGGCTACCAGTGCCTCACCTCCTCTTTTGTTGTTCCAATTAAAAAGGCCATTGTTCGTTTCTGAGTCAACTAGTTTCATGTTATCTGTGAAGGTTTGGAATGCTAAGGAGTCTTTACTAAGCATTCTGGTACCTCCTTTTTTTCTGAAAGAGATTTAATCATGTTAAAATCCCCTCCCATGACCCAAGGTGTTCCTGCATGTCTGTTCCTGAGATCCACAAGGGAGTCTAGAAATCTGAGTTTATCATCTATTCTTTGAGGGCCATAAACATTTGTGACCAAGAAGGTATCCAAAACCCCCACTGGTTGAATAACTACTGATAAATAATTCCTTGATGCCTCTGCATCTATTATGCTAACTTTTTGGGGGTTCCAAAGAGTGAGAATGCCCCCCACTGTGTTCTCTGCTTTAACTTCTAGAAACTCAAATCTACCGAGCCATTTGCTATGGATTTGTTTTAATTTCTAAATGGAGAATTTTGTTTCCTGGATGAAGATTATATCCGGAGTTGCTTGTTTCATTCTATTACTAAGAATTCTTTGTTTTCTGTTACTACCTAGACCTCTGATATTCTAAGATGTGAACTTCATTATTAAAGATTTGTAAAGGAGTAACTAGTTAGGTCTTTCATCTTACCCAAATCTATCATTAGCTTTCCACACTCCCGCAAGAGCTCATTCTGATTTTTCCTACCCCTCTTCTTTCCTGTATTTCTAGTAGCTAATCCTGGAGTTGATTTTATTGTTTTCATACCTCTGTACTCCTACTTGTCAATGTTTTTTCTTTTATCCAACTCCCTTTCCTGAGTTTTCCATAAAAACAACTGCTGTATTCTATTGCATTCTTCTTGAGGCAATGAATCTATCCCTCCCGTGGTTCCCTGCATCAAGAACCCTTCCAGATCTAAGTGTTCCTTGTCAAGAATTTCCTGTAGCTCATGGTCCAAATCTATTTCACTCTAGGTCATTTCCTGATCCATCTCCAATTCTACTTCACTCATCATAGTCTCTTTCTAATTACCAATATCTTGTGTTTGGTTGCTGTCTTCTTCCTTCTCCTTTTCATTAGGACCTTCCTCCATAGATTGGTCTTCTTTTGTAATTTTTTCATTCTCTTCCAATACTTGAAACTTGTTTTGGCTGACCTTTTGTCCCTCATTGTGATGTAGCTTTGGACCTTTTTTACCTCCTTTTCCTCTACTTACCACTTTATGAAAGCTTTTTGTGTCCTTCACAGTATTAGTTTTGCTCTTGTTGTCTTCTTTACTAAGATGGCAATCTCTGAATAAGTGTCCATGTTCATGGCATCTATGAAATCTGAACGGTATATGCTCATAGTCCACTGTTTGTACCCATTCCTCATCAAAAACTTCCAAGTTAACTTCATTTGGAAGAGCTCCTGATAGATCCATTTCCACACAAATCCTTGCAAAGGAAGTATATTTCCCCCTTCTTGTGGCTTCAGAAGCTTTGACAAAACAACCTAGTTTATTGCCTATGGCAACTAGCGATTCAGTTTGCTAGGAATCAAGAGGTAGAGAATAGAGCCTTACCCAAACTGGTACCGAAGTGAAAGTATCCCACTCTGGGACAAAGTTCATCATCCAAGGCTACATATAGAGATCAGCTGTTGGTAAAATTAGGGTCCTCCTTCGAATACTCTGTCTTTATCTTCAATGTTTGTTAACACCACGGTGAAGAATCCCTTTAACCCAAGATTTAAGTCGATGCTCCCTTTGGGTTTCTAGTGATATTTGATCCACGCCTGTAAAGATTTTTCGGTGGGCCATAAACCCATGAATTTACAGATGATAGCGTAAGTCCCCATGTGTTCCCTGTGCACCTGCAGAGCAAGGTTGTTTAGCACTACTCTGAGAGTGATCTCTGATTTGGGTCTGCAAGGTCCCTTTTGTTTTTTGTCTCTTGTTCCCTGACTTTTGTCTTCTTCCTCCTTGTCCTTTGTGCTACTGTTTTCCTTGGTCTTGGTCCCATCTATCTCCTTTTCATTATTCCTTTTCCCTTCCTCCTCAGATCCTCAGACATTTACCAGTGGTGCCTTACCTCTGCTGGCTATAACTTCCTTATAGGAGGGAGTGGAGCTCCCTCCTCTGCGACCCTCCATTGGGATCAACCTCTGCTACTTTATGAAACCCTTTCTGCTCGCCCTCCATTCTCCCTCACCTCTAACTTCTCTAAAGTCTTGAACTTTAATTAAATATTATTATTGCATAAAAAACCTATTTTTACGTTTATTAGGACAAGGTACATAAATAAACTTAGAAAACAACTTACTCATAAGCCCTGAAAAGACAATACTTTTTTCAAAGATGGGATTTGCATAAAATCATAACTAAACTAAATGCATGGAAAGAAAATGTATAGTAAGGGGGCTTGACTATCTTCCTCTAGAGTTTCTAAATGTATAATGGGATGCTAAAGCCCCTTATTTATACAAAAAGTGCTTGAGGGATAGCCTCCTTGAAGAGATGACTAATTGCCTCCAAAATCCCTAAAAAGTTGGATATGGTTCCTCAATGGGTTCATAGCTACATGGAGGTAGTAAATCTCCCTGAGCCAGCCGAGTTGTGATTAAACAGTAACAGGGGACAAGCCCCATAATCTTCTCCCATTGGACTTCTTCATGATATGCATAAAATATCCTGAATATCCTACACATTTAATGCATTAGATATGCAAGATATAACAATTATCTCTTAACCCTCCTAAGAACATAGTAAAGTTGAAAAAGACATTAGCACATGTACAAGGAAAGACTAAATATGCTAAAGGATGGACAAATGGGCCTTACATTATACCTATTTGGGAGGCCCATCACCCCAATTGACAAAAAATAAAAAATAAAATAATATTATGATGCATATTTGTGGAAGAGGAAAGTGATAATTAAGTATGTAACACAAGATACACATATTATTAAGAGAATGTGAGATTACATAATTGTACACCTTAAACTCTTGGAAAGGTGGATGGCAAAAATTAACTACAAGAATAATGCACATCATTACCCTTTACCACCCACCCTCTTCAAGAGAAAAGGAATACATAAATACACATTTTTTTTGAGTTGGTAGTGGAGAGTGTTTGGTATGTGTTATATTCTTTGCACAACTATCCCCACACATTGTACAATGCATGATGTGTGACTAAGGGGATCAAAGGGGGGTGTTAACCCCTCCTGTTTGAGGGGTTTTGGGACAATTCCCATGAAACAAATTTGGGCAATTTTTGTGTATGTTTCTAGTGGATCACACAGTTTTGCTAAAAGAAATTTTGTGGTGCATGGTAATTTTGTAAAATGGTTTTGTAGTTTCGATTAAGGAACTATAGTTGATGAGCCTCATCATTGGGCAATTATATGGGCCTTAATTCACCTCCTAGGTTAGTCAAACCAACTATTCTCACAACTTATTGCATACTTTTGATTATTTTGTTTACGAGATGATTTAGAGTTGGATATTTTGCTTTGTGGTCTAATGTGCATTTAATGCAGGATTAAAGGATAAAAGCAAGGAATTTTGGCAAAGACCTTGGTCAAAACTCAAATGGGACAAGGGAGAGGAATTATAGGAGGTAAATCCTCCTCATTTACTACCCCTTCATCTGAATATTCCTCCATTAGCTCAGAGTGCAAACAGCCAAATCATGAGGACTAGAAGGCAACCGAGCAAGTGAAAGACAAAGCACCAGTTTATCTTGAGTTTGGGAGCTGAGCCTCCCTAATTTTAAGGAAGTTGTTGGAGACTTTATATGTATAAGTAGAGAGGCCTAGGACCTCAATATGATTCAGATTTTTGATTGTAAAACTCTACTCTATTTTCGAGCTGCAAGACTTATGACAGTTTTTGATGTAATCCATTGCTTTGATAATAAGAATGAGTTTTGTTTTGAGCCAACACTGAGTTAACTCAGAGGGCTTGAGCTCTTAGGTTAGGGCCCAACCCTAGCAGCCAAGGCTCCTCTTTATTGTACATGTATGCTAGCGTAGGTTCATGGTTTAATTATTCATCTACTTAAGTAGCTGCATTTCCATTTCAGTAGTGTAGAGTAGATTGGTTTTTTTTAGTTTGCTTCCATTTGTGCCTTCTTTCAATTAGCAGGTTAGCAAGGAGAAAAATATCACCGTAAGGTTGTCAGCAAGTGTCTTGGCCTCACTTCCTCCCTCTGGGACCATGACTTGAGGAAGAGACCCTTTAACAACCCCAAAAACACAGATTTCTAGTTCTTGCATGAGCTTTGGAGTTTGTTGTCTTGATTCAATACTTGGTTCATTTCATTGCCATATTTTTCCATTACTCTATTTTTGCAATAAGATCTCACTCATGCTCTCATTTCCTTCAGCACTTTATTCATGCAAATATGGGCAATTGATTCATGCTTTTCTAGTTTATGAGAATGTAACTTGTTGCATAGTTCTTGGAAGACACACATGTTTTAAGCATTGCAGGTACTTCAGAAGGAGGTCTATACTTCATCACCAGCATCCATCTTCCACCTCATCCACCTCAACCATCTCTTGTTCCACCATCACCCTCACTAGTTTTTTTGTCCTTTTTTTTTATTGAAATTCCCCTAGACACATTGAGTGAATCTAGCCATCCTTTCTCTTGGATATTAACTCATGAGTGTTCCTAGACCTTCTAACACCATATCCCACTCATCACACACCTTTTCCACGCTTCCCAACACCTCAAAATTAGCTCTCGGCTGCATCCTATAGGGTTCCTGTAATTCCTACAGGATCATCTTATAGGTTTCTAGTACATCCTATAGGTTTTCCTAAAACGGCTTGTTTTGAGGCCGAATTGATGGGGAACCTCCAGGAAGTCACAAAAAGCCTCCTAGGACCCTCCCACACCATCCAAACACTCCATAGACCTTCTAGACATCCTCAAACACCTTCCTTACACCTGTCACATCCACAAGAACAATTAAATTGCATGCTTGATTTTACCAAAGAAAACCAAAAATGTGAAAACAAATTTAATTTAGTTTTCTTGCTTACACATTGGGATGGTTTGATGCTCTTTACTTCTGTAACTTAGATAGCAGCATTAGGTTCATGTTGATTCAACAATATTTCTTAGCATCGTTGTTTAAATGGTTAATTAGATATGGTGTGATTTAGCATTACATGTTGTTTTCTTCATTACTACAGTAGAGTAGCTCTCTTATAGTAGATTTACTCTTCTTCCATCAAAGGATCAAGCTTCTTTTGAATCTATAGAAGTCTAGCTTGGAACCCCTGGGGTCTCTTTCTAGATGAACAGTGACAACAGGCAAGACTTTCACTTTTACTTGTGCATATAGCACTGCCACCTCCAAGTTTGTACGAACCCTGGGTTGATAAGTAAAGTTGGTAGCCTAGGAGTTGCAGCATCCTTGGAAATTCCTAGTGTTGGGGACTAGATCCACTAATCAAGGGATTTTGGTGAGGAAAGCTTCCTCCATTCATGGGGAATGATTCCTAATAATTTTGTATAAGTACCAAGTCGAATTTGCCTTAGGGATAGATTTTAATTAGTGTTATTGTGGAGAGAGCTTGTATTTTTGCAGCTCCATTGCATTTTCTTGCAGGGATGTAATTCTATTGGTGAAAATAATGAAAATTGGTGTCATGTTCAGCTTCTAAATCTTGTTCTCCTCCATAGGTCTCTGATTTTCCTTGGTCTTGGCCATCCCAGGAACCTCAGAGCCCTTTTGTATCTTTTTCTTTCCTTCTTTTCATTGCTTATCCACATGCATCTCTAGTTTTTATTTCTTTCTATTTCTGCATTTAGAATTCATGATTTCTTGTTGTAGGATTGAGTTAAATGGTTGATGTAAGTTCTTTTGCAGGATCAAAAGCATTATTTCATCCTTGTAAAAGTTTTGGAAGTTCATAGGAATCATTAAGTTGCTTGGATTAGTCTTCTTATTCCAAAATCTAGATTGTTGGACCTCCTTTTAGAAAAGAACATTGAATTTCTGCTATTTTTTAGAGAATTCTAATGAGCTTCATTCGAATTAATTCCACTTGCACTAGATCAAAAGAACATTATATTTCATAAAAAAAATTACCCTATTGCATTTTCACTTGATTTGGTTAGGCATTTCTTAGCTTTGCTAGCTCACTAGTTCTCAAATTTCTAGATTTTGGACTAGTAATGTTTTTATTTTTATATTTTTTGCATGGGTTAACATAGGTATTTTTGAGTGATTCCACTTGGAATAGGGACCTAAGAGATCCTAGTTAATAAAAAATTTTGTCCCATCCAATTTGGATTTGATTTGATTGGTCATTAAACCCTCACCAATTTCATCGTTTCACAAGGAAACTTCTCCAAGCTTTTTGAGCGAATCCATCCATCTCCCGACTTTGGTTTTGAGTTTTGAGTGATCCTAGGAATTTTCCCACTCCATTGAACCCATCACACACCTTTCCTAGGGCTCCCATCATGTCCAACACCTCACATTTTTCTCTTGGATGTATCTTATAGGTTTCCTGTAATTCCTACAAGATCATCCTGTAGGTTTCTAGTACATCCTGTAGGTTTTCCTGAAACGAACTATTTTGAGGCCGAATTGATGGAAAACCTCTAGGAAGTTACAAAAAGCCTCCCAAGGGTCTCCCACACCATCTAAAAATCTCCTAACCCTTTCATCTCAGTTACAAAGGTCCAGGTGCACACTTGACCCCGAGTCACTAAAGTTGGTCTTGCTCAGAGGAGTAAGGGAAGATCTTATGGATACCTTACATCTGTTAGCAGAAGGAGATATCCAATTACCATATGAGGATATCAAGACTGTCTTTAGAAACCATTCTAGAAAATCCAGGAAAAAAGGTAGGAGTAGTCAACCCATGGCCAGGACACCATGCTTAAGCTCAACCTCCAAGGGTCATTGAGGAAGACCACAATAGTTCTACAACTTGCATATCATTCCATAGTCACCCCTCAGGGCATTGTGGAAGATGTAATGGTCTCCATTGACTCCTGGGAGTACCTTGTAGATTTTCAAGTTCTCCAGCCTAAGGCTGAGCTTACTAGTTGCCCTATCATCCTTGGGAGGCCGTGGTTGGCCACAACCGATGCTTACATTAGTTACAGAACTGGGAATATGACCATAAAGAATAGGCATATGTCCAAATAGTTAGTCCTATAACTCCTTCTCAACCTTCTATATAGCATGATTTACCTTTATGGTTGGAGAAGGAGGAAGAAGATGGGGTTTATTTTTCCCAACTTTATGCTTTGGAAGCAACCATATGAGGAGGACAACAAGATGAGGATGACTTAATTGAACACCTGCTCCAAAGTCCAACTCCTGGTTCGTTACCATTAGAAGAAGAAGTAAGGAAAACCTAGAAAAATAATCCAATTGACTTATGCTTGGCCAATCCCAACCCACTCCATGTCAAAACCATAGAATCTAGCCTAGAGAAAACCTTGAAAATTAATCCATCTCTTTCTTCTCTCGAAGAGGAAAAGCTATGCAACATGTTGAGAGAAAAATTAGAAGCCTTCACTTGGAGTTACAAGGAAATGAAGGGAGTATGCCCCTCAGTGTGTACTCACCACATATACATCAAAGAAGGTTGCAAGCCGGTCCAGAAACCATAAAGGAGGATGAATCCATCTCTTAAAGATATAGTCAAAGAAGAACTGCAAAAACTGCTAGATACATGATTCATTTACCCTATCTTCGACAGTGAGTGGGTCTCTCCTTTAGTGCTAGCTCCCAAGAAAAATGGCAAGTGGAAAATTTGTGTCGATTACAGGGAGTTCAACAAAGCCACAAAGAAGGATCATTTTCTGTTACCCTTCATTGATCAAGTGTTGGACGACTTGGCAGGGAAGAAGTTTTTTTCTTTCCTAGATGGATTCAGTGGATACAACCAAATCCAAATCTGCCTAGAAGACCAGAATAAGACCACATTCACCTATCCTTGGGGTATTTTTTCCTATAGGGTCCTTCCTTTTGGTCTATGCAATGCTCCTACCACTTTCCAGAGAGCAGTCGTGAGTATTTTGGCCGAATTAGTACATGATGACGTGGAAATTTATATGGATGATTTTACACCTTATGGCTGTGATTTTCAAGAAGCCCTGACAAACCTAGGAAAAGTATTGCAAAATTCATTGAAATGAACCTGTCTCTCAGTCCAGAAAAATGTGAATTCTTAATGACTAAAGGGACCGTGCTAGGTCCTTCAATATCTCAGCAAGGACTGCAGGTGGACTCGAACAAAATAGCAATCATCCAAAGGATCCAACCTCCACAAAAGAAGAGAGATGTCAGGAGTTTCTTAGGGTTAGCTGGATACTACCGAAGGTTCATAAAAGACTTTAACATGTTGGCCTCTCCTTTATTTGGGTTGTTGGCCAAATATTCTGAGTTTATATGGTCAAAAAGCTGTCAAGAGGCCTTAAACATTTTAAAGGGTAAGTTAACCACAACACCAATTCTCGAGGTCCAAACTAGGCCCTCCCCTTTCATATTCATGTTGATGTCTCACATAAAGCCATAGGAGCAACCTTAGGTTAGGTAGAGGAGAAATTTCCCTATGCCATCTATTTTATCAGTAAGAACCTGTCAAACGTTGAGCTAAATTATACTATGACCAAAAAGGAACTCCTGGATGTTGTGCATTCATTAAAAAAATTTAGGCATTACATTACAGGCTATAAAACATTTGTGCATACTGACCATGCTGCAATAAAATATTTAATGAACAAACCAGATGTGAATGCTAGAATTATAAGGTGGTTTCTTTTATTACAACAGTTTGATCTAACCATTGTTGATAAGCCTGGAAAAGAAAATGTTGTTGCAGATTTTTTGTCTAGGGTAAATATGCTTGCAAGTGAAGAAGGAATGGTGGATGACTAGTTACCAGATGAGAACTTGTTTTCTATTTCAGTTCTCTCTCCATGGTTTGCTGATATAGCAAACTATTTGGTATCAGCACAATTCCCACCAAACTTTCCCTCCAAAGAAAAGAGCAAGATAGTCAGGAAGAGCACCCCCTTCACCTTGATTGGCGGCAATATTTTCAAACATGGCCCAGATCAAATTCTTAGAAGGTGTGTAAGGGAAGAGGAAGTTTTTGACCTCCTTCTAACTTGTCATGATGGGCCTTGTGGAGGTCACTTCGCAAAAAAGAGGACAACATTCAAAGCGTTACAAGAAGGCTATTATTGGCCCACTTTTCGTCAGGATGTGAAAAAGTACATTAGTCAGTGTGATCGGTGCCAGAGGATTGGAAAGCCTACTCCAAGAGATGAAATGCCCCTACAGCCTCAAGTGACTTTTGAGCCATTTGACAAGTGGGGCATGGAATTCATTGGGCCTATCAACCCTCCTTAAAAGCAAAAACAATACATTATTGTGTGCACTGATTATTTGACTAAGTGGGCTGAAACCAAAGCAATTAAGGCAACAACAGAAGAGAAGGTGGTTGAGTTCCTAAGGGAGAATGTATTCTACAAATTTGGGTACCAAGAGAGCTAGTCATGGACCAAGGCGGCCAGTTTATCTCCAACATGATTGAAGAACTGCTCAGCCATAAAAAAATCAAGCATAGGACCTCCACTCCCTATCATCCACAAGCTAATGTGCAAGTGGAGGTGACCAATAGGGCTCAGGAGAGAATCTTAACCAAGGTAGTGAGAAACAATAGAAAGGATTGAGTAGAGAGACTAGTTGAGGCCAACTGGGCCTATAATACAACATGGAAGACCACCACTGGATTTACACCCTATGAGCTAGTCTATGGGAAAAAGGCTTTGTTGTCCATTGAGTTTGAATATAATACATTGAGTATGGCAACCCAACTATATTTGGATCTCAGTCATGCACAAAAAGAAAGATTGTTCTAATTGAATGGCTTGGATGAATTTAGAATGTAAGCCCTCCTACATACAAAGATAGTTCAGCTTCAGAGGAAGATTTGGCATGATAAACATATTAAAGAGCAATTTCAAGAGGACTATTGGGCATTGTTATATGATTCTAGGTATAAAGACTTCAAGGGAAAGCTCAGGACAAGATGGTTCAGACCTTATGTGGTGGAGAGATGCCATGATAACGATTCAGTGCAAATCAGAACTATAGATGAAGAAGCCATTCCATTGCTTGTTAGTGGACACCGATTGAAAATGTATAAGAGGCCTTTATCAAAGCAAGAGTTCATTGACGATATCAATAAAACAATGATGATAGTGGAGCAAGCTCCATCTCCTCCCTCGTCAAGTCACTAAGAAAAAAGAAAAAAAGAATAAGGACTCAGGTGAAAATCTCCATGAGGCGCCCAAGTCCCATCTTTGGGTTGAAGATCTCATAAGGTGGCCCAAGGATGAGTAAAAATAGAAAGAAGAATAGGACGATCCCTGGGTGAAATCATTCTTTGAGGCAGCGAGGGTAAACATATAGGGTGAAAACCTCTCTGAGGAAGCCTAGGTGTTTTTCAAAAAAAAAAAAAGAGATAAAAAGATATAATTGTTATTTGCAGGTGGGCGAGAAAGACAGTCAAGGAGAAAAAAGAGGATCCAAAGGGAACCTTGCCTCACACCTATCCATATCCTCCACTCCTTACCATGCATCCCTCCATTTCTATCATTTTCCACTCCACTGCTTCAATTTATGCGTAGACTGTGTTTTCTACAGGATCCCCTAAAAACCTACAGGATGATCCTGTAAGAATTACAGTGGCCCGGAAAACCTACAGAAAGAAATCCAAGGGCACATGGTAGGTTTGTTAGGTCACTAAAATTCATCCTATACATGATCTAACCCCTCACCTTGTCCATTACCATCATCCCTTCACTCACCATTTAAAACAAAAAGAGAGAAGTTTCTGCCAGTTATGAAGAAAGAAAAAAAGGAAAAATAGAGGAGAGTAAAAGCATTACCTGAATGTCCCTTGCTCCACGCACACTCCTACTCCCTCTGTCCATTCATTGCACCATCCTCACAACCCCAGCCAACAACATGATTAAGAAATTCTAAGGGAGAAGCAACTACAGGACATCTTGTAGGAAATCCTGTAGCAGCCTATCCCACAGAATATCAATCATCAGCTACAGGTCTTCACTGGGATGATACAGGAGCTCCACAACAACAACAACATCAGATATTAAGTCATAGACACTTGCAAAAGCCAAGAAACCATCAACAGGCAATAAGAGGAGAAAGAATAATGACCATGCAACAAATTAACAATGCAACACCTCTGATCTTCGACAACTGCAACATGGCAATGAGACTAAAGGTAAGTATCCTGCTCACTCACATATGCATAATTTGATAAAAAGTTGTAAGGTTTACGAGATAGTTGGTTTATAAGTGAAAAGGTGGCTAGTTAACTTGGCCACCTTCTGTTGCACTAAAAATTGTCACCTTGACATTCTGCTATCTTTGTGAGTTCATTACCACTCATACTTTCGTCCTCTGCAAGTCTAAAACATCAGTTCCTCATATCAAGTTTGGAAAATAAGAGAAAAGCTCTCAAAAGTTTTTAAAACTCTGGTTCCACACTTTCTCTTTGTCTTACCTACGGTCCCACACCTAATGGTCATGTCTCGTACACACCTAACCGCACTGTTTATGTGTTAAAGGTGTGAACCCCTGTAAAGTTAAAAAGGTGCGAGTATACTCTGAAAAAACTCACTTTCAGTTATTTCTAGAAGTTTCTGGAAGGAATCTTGAGGTGGCAAGTTCGATCTTTTAAGGTTCATGTAACCCATACCTTAAGGAGCTAATCCCTTGATGTGAGGAGCTTATCCCTTTGAAGGAGGATTCTATCCCTTCATAGGTGGACCAGTAACCTCCTCCTCTGTACTATAAAAAGAAGCATTGAGCTGGTTACTGAGGGGTTAGAAGCTTAGTATTTTTTGAGGAAAAATGCCATTGGAACTTAGTCTTCTTTAGTTGAGTTTTTATGAGGAGAGATTACATACCTATATGTATCTCATTTTGAAGAGTGCAAGACTTGTCAAAGTAAAGGAAATTCCTGTTTCGGACCCCAAGAAGAACTTGTTCAACATCAACGCTGAAAAAGTTGTAAGGTTCTTCTACTATTCAAAGTTAATACGAATAAATTTGTTTTTCTCAATAAGTTTTTAATTCATGGTTTATTTTATGGATTCCTTGATCACCATAATAGACATGATTTATAATATTTGCTATACAGGTTTTATTTAATGTTTTCTTGTTTGTGATTGTAGGTCTTCAAAGGTAACTCTTTCGAACGATTGGAGATGACTACTACGAAAAAGCGTTGGATCTAAGGTAGGATCTTAATACCTTTGTAGTATTTACTTATAAATCGCATATGTCTAGAGAAAGATAGGTTTGTTTGTTTGTTTGTTGCTAGACTATCTTTTGATACTAGGGAGATCAGTCTTGTCCACAAGATCAATTTATCCGGCTAACAAATTGGCAACTCCACTGGGGAAGGGTATTTGATTTTTGGTTTTCCTTTGTTTTGACTTGAGAAAATTGTTTATTTTCTAGTTTTTAATTGATGTATACTGGCTTGGGTAGTTTTTGAAATCTGAAAGTATTTTTTGTTTTTTTTCGAAGTTTTCTGGGGACCGCATTTTATCTTTACATACAGTGCGGACATCTCCACAGTTTTCCTTCAGTAAACAGTGCAGGACCGCACCTGTTGCTTCTGGAGCCTACGGACCCTGTTAAATTTTTTTGAAAAACCTAAGATATCTTCTTCCAGTTAAGTTTAGGTTTGATTTAGGATTTTTAGTGTCTACCCAGATCTGTATTTTTCCTATCAAAAATCTCTTGTGAGTGAGTTCCGATAGTATTTTTGTTTTGAATGATTTTCTAGAAGTTTTGCATGCTTGGAGTGGTTTTCACTTTGTCTCTATAGTGACTCAAAGACCAGAAGCTTGAGAAACCTTAGATCACCCTGGTGTCTTTTCGTCTTCTTGATGAGTCTGACTTGGTTGTGAAATCTATCCTTTGTGAGAAATAGATTTAGTTTTCTCGTTGCAAATCTTTGAACAAACTTTGTTATAAGTTCTAAATTTCATTTTTACAAAAGAAAACATATCTAGATGTTTTTGATTGGTTTGTTATTCTATGCAAATGAATCCTTAGTTTACTAAACAACTAAGTAAAATGTCCTCAAAAAAGAATTGAAGCTTCATTTCAATCTGTTTTTCTAGAACTTGTAGATCTCTTTTGAAGCAAATTGTTTTTTTTTGTAATTTCGAGTTTTGAAAAGGGAAAGGGATTTATTGTGAGCATTGATTATTTGTCTCGTTTTGAGTTCTTATTAAAAAACAAAAAGATTTTCTTTCCATTTCCATGTTGAAAGAAAGAATTGTTTCTTAAAGAATTGCATTCTTGAACTCTTTCTTTTAGTTAGAATTTCATTGAAATAAAACAAATTTCTTATCATTTTAGGTGCATTTTTTAATGTGTTTGGAGTTGAGTCTTCACACCATCAAAGTTTCATTTCCATACCTATCGACTTAAAGAACAAACCATAAAAGCAACGCTTAATTAAAATTGATCTAGTAATCTTTTCTATTTCTAGGGCTTTTATCACCAATATAGCTTAGGCTAGTATCTTGGAGTAGGGAGTAATTAACTCTCCAAGATAGTTAAAACAAACAAGTAGATACATCTTGTGGTAGGAAATAAATCTAATTGTAATTGATACATTCTGGGAAGCTTCTCTTAAAGGAGTCAATCACGAGATCATGTCCTAACCTTTGAGACAATCAATTCTGTTTCATTGGGAAAGATAGAAGATTTGTGCGTATTATAAACGGTAAACCTCGGATTAACCATTGTCGAGGAGCTTGGGGTCACTTGTTGGTAAACCTTGGATTGACCATGCCGAGGAGCCTTCAAGGGGATTGAGCTTTGTTACTCTACCCTTGCGCGTAGATCGGATCGTAAACTGTCCCCCTAGTTGTATTTTTTACTGTTGGTAACCTTAGTGTCCATAAACTTAAGATTATTTCCTAAGGTGACGATGACGGAAAGATCTCATTGTACCTAGAGCAGACATCGACTAGACTCACTTGGACTCTTTGGGGGGTTCTCTTCACTCGATATGGTTTTGTGAAGAAACTTATGCCAGTCTGTTTCATTAAGCAGGTTGTCGGGGTAACTGTTCCAACTGCCCTTTCTGTATTAAACTTCTACCAAGTTGGATTTCATCACCAACTAGTGTTTTTAGTATAGGAAGTTATTGTTTGTGTGTGGTTTTAACTCTTAGATTTTTTAGGCGTGTGATTCAGTTGTTTGTTTCTTTAGAGACTTTAGGTGTTTTCATTGAAATTTTCTTTGTTTGCGTGTGATTAATTTATATTTAATCATGGCCAAATTACCGAGACAATCTCATAGACTTCAAGGGAAACCCCCTGAGTATACACCAAGCCAACTTGAAGGGCTGCAAGCTCTCGTATCACCTAGTGACAGTGGAGTTGGATCACCAGAAGCCAGAGAGTCATCTTTAATTGTCCATCCTGATTATCAAATACAAACAATAGAGTATATTCAAGAACCAATTTCATTTTCCGAATTTACTGGTAGTATTTCTCCTTCCGTTGAATTAGCTGAAGAACCTGAAATTTCTGAGCCTGACACTGAACCTGCTGTTTTGGAACCATCTTCAGGATTTGTTACTCTAACCTCTAGTGATCCTCGTTCACCTAGGGTAAGAAATATCATTACTAAAAATCTTCCTTCTGGCCTCATTTCTATTGAAAAACTTGTCAGTCCAGACGAAGACGTAACTCTTCATGAAAACCAACAGACTTTAAATCTTAGGGAGTGTGAATCAATATTTTACAGTCCTTTTAGGAGTGACGCTTGGTATTTATTATTGACAAATTTTTTAGAAAACCCGGGTCTTAGTTTTTCACCACCTCGAATTCCTTTTCATCCTACACCAAGAGGTTATTATCCTTCATCGATCATGTCAAGACAATCATCTATGTTTTCCAAATCACCGGATAAAAATGAATCTACTGACGAAAAATGGAAACCCTGCTATCCTTGTTTCATTTGCGATGAGGATCATTTTACCAAAGAATGGCCACATCGAGTAGAGGTTTTGAAATTCATTAAAGGTTCTCAAACACCTGCTATCTTGAAGGATCCTTTTCCTACTCAAGATAATAAGATGATTGGTTCTTCCTCGAATGCTTCAGAAGAACCCATTATGATGATGTCTCATGTCAGGACTGCGAAGCGATTGCAAGATTATGGTAGTAAGAATCCTATTGGTGGTAAAGAAGTAGAATCTTCTAATTCAAAGACATCAACTACACCTCCTCCTGGTTCCGATCCACTACAGATCGAGAAAATCAACCCTAGCTTAGTAATCAAACTGCCTGCTAAAGGTGTACTTCGTAAATCAGCTTTCAATCCGCATGTGAGATCTGCTAAGAATTACAACATTGTTGAAGACTTAGCTATTTCCCCTTCAGCAATGTTGGCTTTGGAAGTGCTGCAATCGTGCCCAGCACAACGTAAATTACTATTGTCTGCTATAGGAGCTGTCAATATTCAGGATTTGAACCTAATAATCTTCAATTTAGAGAATAGTACACCCCGCCTACCTCATCAAATGGCTTTCCAGATTCCAGTTTTAGTCAAAAACAGACCTTGCTTTCGGACTGTGATTGATGAAGGGGCTTCTATGTGTATTATGTTGATCCAATGTTGGAAATCATTTGGTTCTCCCACACTCAATCAATCTCCAACAATTCTAAAGGTTTTCGATGGCCAAGGGTTCCATCCTTTTGGTATTTTGCAGGATTTACCTATAGGGGTCGAAGGCAAAACCGTAAATCTGGATGTGGAAGTGGTTGATGCCCCTCTAGATTACAACCTTCTCCTGGGTCCCAGTTGGTCTTATGCTATGACTGCTATTGTTTCATCAGTTTTTCAGCTTATCAATTTTCCTCATAATGGAAAGATCATTACGATAGACCAGCTGAATTATTTCTCATCCGACCCAGCCTCTACAGATAGTATTCAGCACATCGGTAAAACGACTATCCCTTACAAGGATGTTGGCATAGGTTTGATTAAAGATTCTGGTTTACTGGGAACTTTTTCCTTCTCTCCTCCTAACGTATCGCCTTCTATTGCAAATATTCATATGATTTCATCGAATATTGTTACTTTTGATGATCCTTGGATCGTACCTTCCAATTCTGAGGTGGATTCATTTGATGGAACGATGCCTTTGAGTCCCTTTGAAATTGCATATCAGGTTGTACAATCATTTTCTGATTCCTGTTCAACCACTCCTCTTCACCCTATAATTGCTGTCAGTCCTTTCACAAAGTGGGGTATTGACTTTATTACATGTAACCCTCACTCGGCCGGGGGGCATGTGTATATTATCCTAGTGGTGGATTATTTTACTAAGTGGGATGAGGCAATGCCTACATTTTCGGCAAACGGCAAGACCGTTGGAACTTTCGTATTCAATCGTATAATTGCTAGATTCGGTGTTCCTCAAGCTATTATTACTGATTAGTGAAGTCACTTTCGAAATATCATGATGACTGAACTGACAGATCAACTTGGCCTGTGCCACGATAGTTCTACTCCGTATCACCCATAGGCTAATGGTCTAGTTGAAGCTATCAATAAAGTTTTAGTCACTATGATCAAAAGAATCATTGGTATTCATAAGTCAAATTGGCATACCATGCTATTTTCAGCACTTTGGGCATATCAGACCTCAGTGAAAACATCGACTGGTTTCACTCCTTTTCAACTGGTCTACAGTTTGGAAGCAGTGTTACCTATTGAATGCAAAATTCTGTCATTACAATTAGCCATAGAATTACTCCCAGCTACTTCTGAAGAAGAGAAACGTTTTTTGTAGTTAGCTCAGCTAGATGAGAATCAACGCACTGCTGCAATAGAAAATGAGACTCATGCAAAACAAATGAAAGCTCAGTACGACAGAATTGTTACACCTCGTAATTTTTCAGAAGGAGACTTAGTTGTAGTATATGATCAAGCGAACGATAAGCTAGGGCCTAGAAATTTTTTACCTATGTGGCATGGTCCTTACATTGTTAAGCGAAAGCTGACAAAAGGAGCTTATGAATTGATAGATTTTGACGGTGTCTCTTTGGGTAAACCCAGAAATGGACTTTATCTGAAGACATATTATTCTTAAATTCTGTGTGGAGATTTTTTTATTAGATTAGTTTCTATACAGCTGGTGTGTTTTGGATTAGAAAAGTGTGCCTAGTTTAGAGAGTGATCTTATCACTATTGCTGCTTATCTTGATTTTACTCTTGATATTGCAGATGTCAACGTCTCTTCAAACATACATTGGTTTTTCTGATGGTGCTTGTCGTAGTACACGGAACATTTCTTCCGCAACTTGGGTTATTTATTCACCCTCTAATGAGTTAGTGTCTATGCATGGGGTAAGCCTCGGTCAAACAACGAGTAAAATTGCAGAGTATAGTGCAGTGATTGAGTTATTATCTGAATCCATATCATTTGGGATTCGAAGTTTGATTGTTAGGTTGGATTCTGAACTCATTGTGTTACAGCTTAACAGGGTTTATGCCATTAGAAATCCAGTGTTATTAAGGTTATTTTTGAGAGTTCGTCTCTTGGAACGTGAATTTGATTACATTAAATATCAACATATTCCAAGACATTTAAATACATTAGCAGATGTAGTTGCTTCTAGTATGATAAGTAGACATTTGCAATAATCAAAATAGTAACTTTAATAACATTCAATAACATGTTACACGAGATAGCTGATTATAATGACATATCATAACATAGAAGTGTGTTTCAAAATATACATCATCTTCAATCATAAGTTGAAAAACACCTTATGATCGGCAAAAATGATAATACAAAAAGGCAAAAATGTTGTGAGTCTACAAAATCGATCATCCTATCCCTGACGATGATCATGATAAGAAAATACTGCTCAGGCCACCCTACATAGGAACCTCCTAAAAGGTCCTGGGACCCCAATCACATATCTTTGTAACCTAAGTGGAATATCATCTATATCAGTCTCTGGAATATCTAGTGTCAAGTTCTCTAGATGATGCTCCAAGTCGGTTAAGATCTTTGCTGATTGGCCCTGTGGGGCTGGTGCTACTGTAGCTGGGTGTCTCCTCTCGTAAGGCTAGAGAGCAGCTGGTAGTCATGGACCCACATCTGCATTTAAACTTTTGATTTTCAGTTTTGGACGATTTAAAATATAAAAAAACTAAAACTTAGAAAGTGTTGAAAATGGTTTTTACCTGAATCATCCCATTGCTCTCCTGGTGGAAGAATCATGTTTGGGTTGCCACGGTAATCCATCCCGGCATATGGAAAGTCCTGAATCACAAAAAGTTGGTTGTTCAACCAACGAAAATGTTCTGGTGGAAATCGAACAACCTTTGTGCCCTCAGGGTGACGGGCCATCATGCCCTGTATGGCCCAGAACTTATACAATCTGCATGCTCTCAATGCCTGTAATGTGGGCATATCATTCATTGTGGCATAATCTACATCCTCGTGCTCGCGTTCTCACCAAATAAGCATTTTGATTTCCTACAATGCATAAAAAGACATATTAGAACAAGCTTGCTTGAAAAAGTTTGGGCAAATTTGGTGAAATTTAAGTTTTAAAATTCATTCCACATGGTCCACACCCACTGCTTACAAATAATGCGTAGGTCTGCATAGGTTGTGAGCAATAGGTGCGGACCCACGACCTTTTTCTTTATAGAAAAAAGTTGGGGTCCGCAGGGCTCGCGTGTTGCACCTGCGGACCCCTGTGAGTGATTTTTCAAACCTAATTTTCCTTTAAAAATCAAATTTAAAGCCTAAAAACGAAATGTAAATGGATGAAATGCAGTTAAGGAGGACATGGATTACTTGGAGCTAACGGTTTTCGATTTTGATGGACGGATTTTCCAAAATCTTCACAGGAAATTTTTTACCCAAAAGCTCTCACTTCTCACTTTGAACTCAAATGGTAAAAATGAAGTTAGAAAATCCCTTTTTATAAGTTTTTTCGAATAAATGAATTTTTAATTTATTTAATTTTCACTTTAAAAAGGTAAATTTTTAAATCATTTTTATTTATCTTAAACATGTATGTGTAATGTTTTGAGTTTTTGTGTAGAATATTGGATTTTTTGGGGAAATTGATCATTTTTCAACAAAGAGCATACTTTTATCACCTTGTCGGACTCTTTCAAAAATTTACGAAAAAGCGAAACATTGGAGTCCTCTTTAAGCTCTTTTCAGACTCTCGAAAATTGAAAATATTGCTGAGCACTTGATTGTTCGAACTTGTTAAAATAAATGAATAATCGTCCCTTCAGTATAAGTTTACCCCTTTTATGGAATGAAATGGACTATTTATGAAAAAGGTATACGTTAACTAATTACAATCAATAGAGTCCTCTTTAAACCCTTTTTAGACTCGTTAAATATGAAAATATTGTCGAGTGTTTGTCTTTTCCAGCTCGTTAAAGTATTGGAAATGTCATCCCTCCTGCATTATTTTATCCTTTTTCAGACCTGAGGGATTATTTTATGAAAAATTACCCCCATGGAGTTTTCTTAAGTTTTTCTTCTGACTCCCTAAAATTGAAAAACACCGAGTTTTTCCTATAGTGGACTCGTTAAAATTTAACAGTAAAGGACCTGTTCAATTTTAAACAGGAACGAATCACTGCTTCTTAGGGTTCGAATTTTAAACTAAGTTGGACTCATTCGAAAGATGAGCTTATGAACAAGCAAATGTTATCTTCCTCAAGCTTGTCAAAAATAAAGAGGTACTTGCCAGAAATGGTGGGGGAAAAGAAAGAAAAATGAACCTGTTTGTTACACTTTGTTTTTTAAAAAAAGCTGTCAACCACTCTTGAACACAACATCTTTTGTTCACCTAGGTTGGGAAAATCATTTGCCTAACAGTTTATCAAATCACATTGAAAGTCTTCAGTCAGTTTCTAGGTATTAGCTTTGGGTCAATTGTTACCAAGCCATCTGCAGTGTCGTTATGTGTTCAAGAGAACAGTCCAAACAAACCATTCATCTGCAAGATATTTGTCATCTATTTTGACCATCCCTGAGTCAGTCCTTGCCAATATATTTCTTCAAAACTTGATCTATGATTTCGTGTTGTGGGCTTGCCTACGACGGATTGCTTTCTATCGACTTTAGCTCATTATCTAGGAATTTGATCTAGAAATCATCAGTGCCTTGAAAACTACAGGCCCTAATGGCAGGTTTCTCACCTTCGACGATAGGTTGCATCATTGACCTTCGATCGAAGGATTCTATGACATGTTCGACTTCAGCTCATTTATTCACATTTCATGGATTGTACTAGGCACTTTGAGAGCCATTGAAATTACTAGTGGTTTCTCTCACACTTGTTAACAGTCCACATCATTGAATGGTAACCAAGTGGTTTCTACCATGTTCGACTTCGACACATTCATTCACATGGATAGAATCGTACTAGTTCGGGAAGCGGAAATCAAGACCCTGGATCTAGTTTCTACCATCCAGGTTGCGAGGAATTTTGCTATTCTTTATACATTGGACTATTCATAAACAGATGGCTGCATCCATACTGTGTCTACACATGTCTATACTCTTGATGTATTACAAAATCACTCTTGTATCAGAACAGTTTAGTCAGTTTTGATTTGGTATGGGAATACCTACCTCAGCGATGATATGTCTATCTATCTATATATATATATATATATTGCATTGAATGTTTTTACAGGTTCTGACTGGGGTGTCCACAAGATGATCCTTGAAATGATAAAGTACTTCACTCTTCATACATGACAGACTCTATCTTCATCTATTACAGACTTCGCACTTTAGGGGGCAATCTGTTGCACTAAAAATTGTCACCTTGACATTCTGCTATCTGTGTGAGTTTATTACCACTCATACTTTCCTCCTCTGCAAGTCTAAAACATCAGTTCCTCATATCAAGTGTGGAAAATAAGAGAAAAACTCTCAAAAGTTTTTAAAACTCTGGTTCCACACTTTCTCTTTGTCTTACCTACGGTCCCGCACCTAATGGTCATGTCTCCTGCGCACCTGGCCGCATTGTTTCTGTGTTAAAGGTGCGGACCCCTATAAAAGTTAAAAAGGCGCGAGTATACTCTAAAAAAACTCACTTTCAGTTATTTCTAGAAGCTTCTAGAAGGAATATTGATGTGGCAAGTTCGCTCTTTTAAGGTTCGTGTAACACATACCTTAAGGAGCTAATCCCTTGATGTGAGGAGCTTATCCCTTTGAAGGAGAATTCTATCCCTTCATAGGTGGACCAGTAACCTCCTCCTCTGCACTATAAAAGGAAGCATTGAGCTGGTTACTGAGGGGTTAGAAGCTTAGTATTTTTTGAGGTAAAATGCTACTGGAACTTAGTCTTCTTTAGTTGAGCTTTTATGAGGAAAGATTACATACCTCTATGTATCTCATTTTGAAGAGTGCAAGACTTGTCAAAGTAAAGGAAATTCTTGTTTCGGACCCCAGGAAGAACTTGTTCAACATCAAGGCTGAAAAGGTTGTAAGGTTCTTCTACTATTCAAAGTTAATTCATGGTTTATTTTATGGATTCCTTGATCACCATAATAGACATGATTTATAATATTTTCTATATAGGTGCTATTTAGTGCTTGCTTGTTTATGATTGTAGGTCTTCAAAGGTAACTCTTTCGAACGATTGGAGGATGACTACTACGAACAAGCATTGGATCTAAGGTAGGATCTTAACACCGTTGTAGTATTTACTTATAAATCGCATATGTCTATAGAAAGATAGGTTTGTTTGTCTATTTGTTGCTAGACTATCTTTTGATACTAGGGAGATTGGTCTTGTCCGCAAGATCGATTTATTCGACCAACACCTTCGTTCAATCATCACAAGAAAAACCGAGTGTCCTCTCACACGTGGCTGAATCAACTCAAAGTCAGAGGAGGAGTAGGACAAGAGGTGGTTAACTACAGATCTATGAGGTGGGAGCTGATTACGGGGAGAGGAAATGATGAGGTCGTAGTGGGGACCAACAGTCCAAAAATGGCAACGTACCTCTGCTGCCAGCACACCACCTCACCCTGAAACACCATAAAGGGAAATAAAACATCATTTGCATGCATTCATGCATTCCACCTCCTTGAAACTCCCTCACTCAAGTCACTCTCATAACTCTGGCCACCCACCGGAAGTAAGGATCCATAATTTTGCAAGAGAATTTCTACAGGAGCATGCACAAGAATTCCTACAAGAACAGTCTACATGATTAGTCTACAAGATACACAAAGGCAGTCTACAGGATAGGCAGAGAAGAGTTCAAGAGGGGATATCACGGGAATTGTCCACTGTCACTATTATAAGGAGGTAGGATCTAAAAATCCATCCCCATTTACAAGAAAATGAACTAGAAATGCTCTAAAATCTAGTGGAGTTAGCAACTGTAGGAGGTGAATTACATACATAATAAACTTTGTTTTCCTCCTGAATTTAAAAATTTTGTGTCAAACCTCTCATTTTCTCCTCAAGCCTCACAAGCAAGATGATAGGAGGGTTTAATAGGAGAGAACCCACAAACACTATGAGGATACAAAAACACCCCCAGGTGCTTGAAATCTTTACAAGGCACAACTGGATGGGGTTTTACAGAAAATTCACAAGGTATGATGATGAGGTGGCCCAACAATTTGCTCATTCCCTCACTCCACACAGCAGAATCCATGCCATTGTTATAGTTAGAGGGATCACTATAGATCTCATGCCAGAACTCATCAATAGGGTCACAACACTTCCCCTAGGAATTCCATGGAGAAAAGAAGACAAAGCAGACAATCAGATGGAAAAAAGGAATTCTTTTTAGAAGGTGAAGAACCCACAAAGGATAAAAATGGAGTAAGGAGGGATAGTCTGCCATACCCATGGAGTGAGGTAAGCTACCAACTCATCAAATATATCTCATGTGAGGGTAGAGATAGTGTTGTTTATGGCTACCACTTTAGGATCCTTGATGAATTAAGATTTGGGGTAGAGACACCAATTCACCAAAGACTCAACATACCCTATTTCTTGATGCAATCAGTCATAGACGCCGGCAACAAAGTAAAGGAAGGGAATTCCAAACAATTGGCTCACCATGGGTTGATGAGGATCCTCATTGAGGATGCCCTCCAAAAACCTCAAAATCCCTATAACATGGCAATCTTCAGAGACTTTCCAGCAGAGGATGACATAAAAACCCTCACTTATGATGTTAGTCCTTCTGTCAGTGAGGAGGAGGAAAAATAGGAAGAGGAAGATACAGAGTTAGATAAGGATGAGATGGATGAAGAAGAAAATAATACAGAGGAACATGATGAAGCATATAAATAAGAGGGACAAGAGAAGGAGGATGATGCTAAAACATAGGAGGAAACTAGGGAAGAAACTGATGGAGATGAGGAAGAACAACAAGAGGAAGAAGACAAGAAAAACTGAGAGGAGGAAGGCATTGAAACAAAAAAGGAAGAACACAATGAGGAGTCACCTAGAGTGTCTCCAAGGGCTACTGAGAGGGAGGCACCAGCTGCCCTCACTACTCTCAGCACCCCAGTCAAGCAAAAAGGGAAAAGAAGGAGGCAAACCCCTCTATATTTCAAGAACAAGAAAGAGCACAAGAATCAAACAAGGGAAGCCACAAATATCAACAAAAGTCCCTATTGAGATTGAAGATTCCCCTACACCAAGAGACAAAATTCCTTCCCCTAAGTCACCAATCACCTATGTAAGGAGGCCTAGTACCAGATCAACTTCCCTAAAAGGTAAGGCCATCCTATAGGATCCACAACAAAACCTGCATGAAAAAAAAAACAGTCCTACAGAATACTCTACAAAAACTATGGGAAGCACAGAAATTGGAAGGAATGGTAGGGGAGCAGCAAGAAAAAAAAGAGGAAGACCGTGAAACAAAGGAACCGAGTCCCCAACCTAGCCTAGACTCCTACTACTAGTTTATTGAAGGAGGTAGGGTGATACCTCAAAAATTTTCCATCCCATTGTTTTTCGAACTTGAGGAGAGGGCTAGAATCCACCGATGGATGCAAATCGCCAAGTCAAAAGTGGTGGAAGACATTGGGCACATGGAAGAGAAGCTCAAAGAAATGGGCAAAGATCTAAGTGGCTTAAGCGACAGAGAAGAAGTAATGAGAGATCAACTTGAGAGGGAAAATGCACGGCTGAGGGGATAGCTGCAGGAAAGGGAGAACTAAGTAGCATGTATGGCCAACCTCTCCTTGGAGGCCATCCAGTGTAGGATGCCAGCTAAATCCTATGCTCTTTACCTCAAAGAACAATGGCTACAGTTTTAGGTTAAAACAATAGCACAGAGGGGCACCATGCCATTTCAGGACTATAGGCAGTTTATTGATCTTTGTGATCAAAGTGCACTAGAGGATAGGGCCAAAATGGTTGAGTTTTACTTGCACAACATGCCCCTCATAGAAATGCATGTTTGGGACCCTAATTCCAAGCTAGGATATCTACAATTAATGTCTTTTGCATCATGGATGAACCATGAGGAGTCAAGGGATGCAGAGATGAAAAGAATATTGGCTAGAGAGAAAAATGAACCTCTTTTCATCAGAGCTGAACAATCAAATCCCATGGCCCTAATAAGAACCCATAATTTGATTGCAAAGGATCCTCAGCTGGCACCTAGATATCTTGCTGTCCAAGAGTAAGAAATTTTACCTTTTGAAGATATGTTTAGGCTTCTAGGAGATGATAGTATACATGCCTGTCTAAGGAGATGGAACACATTGCCACACAAATTGAAGATCAGAGAATATCACTCCCCTCAAAGGTTGAGAGAGGCACTCAATAGGACACCTATGTATAAGAAATAAATGCAAAGGTTGAAGGTCAATTGGATAGGCCTAAAACTCAGTCCACCACTACTCCTAGGGATGCTAGAAGGGAGAAAAGAAGAAAAGGAAAAGAGGCGGTGCGAAAAAGTAGAAAAGAAAGCAGGCTTAGGCATGGGATGTCAGAGAGGCTACCAGAGCCATGAAGGACATGGACATTGACTAAGTTGCTCAGAGGATGAGCAACACTTTCAGTAGGGGGTGATGATGAGCCTCATCATTGGCTAATTATATGGGCCTTAAGTCACCTCCTAGCTTAGTCAAACCAACTATTCTCACAACTTATTGCATACTTTTGATTATATTTTGTTTATGAGATGAGTTAGAGTCCGATATTTTTCTTTGTGGTATAATGTGCATTTAATGCAGTATTAAAGGATAAAAGCAAGGAATTTTGGCAAAGACCTTGGTCAAAACTCAAATGGGACAAGGGAGAGGAATTATAGGAGGTAAATTCTACTCATTTACTACCCCTCCATTCGAATATTCCTCCATCAGCTCGGAGTGCAAATGACCAAATCATGAGGACTAGAAGGCAACCGAGCAAGTGAAAGACAAAGCACCAGTTATCTCAAGTTTGGGAGTCGAGCCTCCTTAATTTTAAGGAAGTCATTGGAGACTTTAGATGTATAAGTAGAGAGGCCTAGGACCTCAGTACTTATTAAGATTTTTTATTTTAAAACTCTATTCTATTTTCGAGCTGCAAGACTTATGACAATTTTTGATGTAATCCATTGTTTTGATAATAAGAATGAGTTTTGTTTTGAGCCAGCACTGAGTTAACTCAGAGGGCTGAAGCTCTTGGGTTAGGGCCCAACCCTAGCAGCCAAGGCTCCTCTTTATTGTACATGTATGCTAGCATAGGTTCATGGTTTAATTGTTCATTTGCTTAAGTAGCTGCATTTCCATTTTAACAGTGTAGTGTAGATTGGTTGTATTTTAGTTTTCTTCCATTTGTTCCTTCTTTCAACTAGTAGGTTAGAAAGGAGAAAAATATCACTGTAAGGTTTTCAGCAGGTGTCTCAGCCTCACCTCCTCCCTTTGGAACCATGACTTGAGGAAGGGACCCTTCAGCAACCCCAAAAACACAGATTTCTAGTTCTTGCATGAGCTTTGGAGTTTGTTGTCTTGATTCAGTACTTGGTTCATTTCATTGCCATATTTTTCCATTACTCTATTTCTGCAATAAGATCTCACTCATGTTCTCATTTCCTTCAGCACTTTCTTCAATCATAATATGGGCAATTGATTCATGCTTTTCTAGTTTATGAGAATGCATCTTGTTGCATAGTTATTGGAAGAAACACACGTTTTAATCATTGTAGGTACTTCAGGAGGAGGTCTATACTTCATTACCAACATCCATCTTCCACCTCATCCACCTCAACCATCTCTTGTTCCACGATCACCCTCACTAGCTTTTTTTTTCCTTTTTTATTGAAATTCCCCTAGACACATTGAATGAATATAGCCATCTCTTCTCTTGGATATTGACTCATGAGTATTCCTTGACCTTCTAACACCCTATCCCAGTCACCACACACCTTTTGCACACTTCCCAATAGCTCCAACACCTCAAAATTAGCTCTCGGCTGCATCCTGTAGGTTTCCTGTAATTCCTACAGGATCATCCTGTATGTTTCTAATACATCCTGTAGGTTTTCCTGAAATGACCTGTTTCGAGGCCGAATTGATGGGGAACCTCTATGAAGTCACAAAAATCCTCCTAGGATCCTCCCACACCATCAAAACACTCCATAGACCTTCTAGCCATCCTCAACCAATTTCCATCCACCTATCACATCCACAAGAACAATTAAATTGCATGCTTGATTTTACCACAGAAAACCAAAAAAGTAAATACGGATTTAGTTTAGTTTTCTTGCTTACACATTGGGAATGGTTTGATTCTCTTTACTTCTGTAACTTAGACAATAGCATTAGGTTATTGTTGATTAAAAAATATTGCTTAGCATAGATGTTTAAATGGTTAATTAGATATGGTGTGATTTAGCATTACATGTTGTTTTCTTCATTACTGCAGTAGAGTAGCTCTCTTAGAGTAGATTTGCTCTTCTTCCATCAAAGGATCAAGCTTCTTCTGAATCTATAGAAGTATGGCTTGGAACCCCTGGGGTCTCTCACCGGATGAACAGTGACAATAGGTAGGACCTTCACTTTTACTTGTGCATATAGCACTGTCACCTCCAAGTTTGTACGAACCCCGGGTTGATAAGTAAAGTTGGAAGCCCAGGAGTTGCAGCATCCTTGCTGCAATAATGGCGCTCATAAATAGTTATATTCTTCTACAAGATAAATGGATTGAGAGTTCATTGGTGCTACATGATATGTGTATGTGTGTGTGTTTTGTAACATTGTACACAAGTACATATGTTGAAAAATATTCTTGTGTTTTACAGTTTTGGGTTTCCAAGATAAAATTTCTATGTTCATGCATGTGTTTTCCATTGCATCTTTTCTATTTTATTAAGAATATGTTTGTATAAATTATTTGTATAAGGCGAAAACCTACATTTGGTATCAAAGTAGTTTTGTCTTCAAGGGGATGCCTTTGAGCTAAGGGGTTTGTCTCGGGTCTATGATAGACCCTGTTATAGTGGGAGACCTACAAAAGTGATTCTTGCAATGAAAAGGAAATGGTGAACATTTCAAAGATAAAGATTGATAAATTCAATGAGTAGATTTTAGAGCCCTGGAAGCTCAAAATGGAATATTATTTGGTGGACAAAGATCAGTAAATCATTGTGGGTCCGAGTATTGCACCAATTAGGATCTCAACAGAAGACTAGACGAAGTTGGATAAAAATGAAATGAGCACAATATGATTATGTCTCTAAGATTAAGTATTATTAAATGTTTCAGGGGAAGCTACAACAAAGGATTTATGGGACAAGCTAAGGGATTTGTATCATTCTAAGTACCCAATGTACAAATTATTCCTATGAAATATGTTGTATAACATGAGGATGAAGGATGACGACTTAGTGATAAAATACCTGAAACACCTCTAATACTATATTAAGTCAACTATTATTTGATACTAATATTTCAGATGAAGATAAGTGCATCAATTTGTTATGTTCTCTACCAGACTAATGGGATTGTTTAGTTGTTTCCATAAGTAGTAGTGTAACTACTTTAAGATTTGATGAAATAGTCTCATCCTTGTTATTAAAGGAGATGAGATGGAAAAACATGGAGATTCAAAACAAAGCTGCCTTGTTTGTAAGAGAAATCTCCCATAATTAAAATAAAAATAAGTCCTCGAGTGATAGATCTAAATCTCTAGGAAAGTTGATAAAGGTATGTTGGAGATGTGGAAAACAAAGGAATTATAAGAAATGTTGTAGATCGAATATTGCTAATAAAAGGAAGGGATATGAAGATGTCCTTTTGCAGAAGCGAAAACCTCCTCACATAAAGAAGGGGATGTGTACTTGGATTCTACAAGTACACATGTATATCATGAGGCATGGGTGGTTGACTCGGGTACATCCATTCATATGATTCCTCATAGGGAGTGGTTTTACGAGTATGAAATATTTGACGGTGGCAATGTTTTCTTTGGAGATGAATCAACAACTACAATCATAGCACGAGGAAAAGTCAAGTTGAAGCTCATGGGTGGAAGGATTAGAAGACTGAATGATTTTGTGCACATCCTAGGATTGACCAAAAATATGATTTCAGTAAGCAAGATGAGCGATGTGTTGGGTTGTGTTATATTCTTTCCATGACTAGCCACCCTAGTTAACTGGGAGGTCAGACGGGGGGCAGAGCCCCCCCTTCATTGCGTAGATTGCGTAGCGGGGGGGTCACAAAGGGTTTGGGGGGGGGGTGGTAGCCCCCTTCTATGAGTTCTGGGGTAGCACCCTAGGAATTTTTTTTTTGGACCCTATATTAGGTAGACAGACCTACCTATGGTTTTGTGCATGGTTTTCGCACATGGTTTTGGGCGCGATGGTTTTCGGTCCATGGTATTGGATGCTTCGGCATGCATAAATATTTATTGTAACATTGAAAGGAAAATAATGAAAAATCAAGCTGGTAGTCCTGGTTTTGGGATCCAGGGGAAAATCTCTGTGTATATGTGTTTTATGTGTTATGCTATCACATTGTTTATTTTCTATGTTTTAAGAATTCGTATGCAGGTAATTTATGTACAGGGTTAAAACGTACATGATGTAGGTGTAAAAGCATTATTTGGAAAGGATACATGTAGGATGGTTTGTGGAGAATTGGCATTGTTGAGAGGAGTTCACAATGGGACTCTGTATAACCTGCTAGGAAGCACTATTGGTGATGAGTGAAATAGATCCATTGTTCCTGAGAGTGGAGAAGAAGAAGAGGAGGGCCTTTGAGTATTACATGGTAATGGTATGGTAGAAGGTATGTTTAATTTCTCTATGGATATTGATTTATGTGAAAAAATTTTATATGGGAAGTAAAATTGGGTAAGATTGTCCTATGGTTCTATGAGGACAGGGGAATATTACAACTGATGCACAATGATGTGTTTGGGCTTGTGTTAGTCCCATCATTAGGTAAATATGTGTTTTATTTCTCATTTATGGATGGATTATCAATAAATACATGGATTTATTTTCTCAGGAAGAATATGAAGTATTTAACAAATTCTAAGAGTTTAAGGTTCTTGTGGAAAATCAGAAAGGGAAAAAACTTAAGGTGATAAGGAAAAATAATGGTGGAGAATTCTATGGGAAAGAATTCAAAGAATTATGTTAGAAGTGCAAGATATAAAGGTATAAGACTACTCCATACACACCTCAACAAAATGTTGCATAAAGGATGAACAAGACATCGATGGAGAAAGCAAGGAGCATGCTCAGTGGTGCTGGGTAGGACATGGATTTTGGGTAGAGGTAGTGGACACAACATGTTACCTAGTAAATAGATCACTCTCATTAGCGTTGAATGGAGTCTTGGTATGAACTTGTAAGAATCCTTCTATTAAACATCTCATGGTATTTGGTTATGATACTTATGTACACATTCGAAAGGAGAATAGGCGTAATATGGATAAGAAAGATGAAAAACATATCTTTATTGGACATAAAGATGGTATAAAAGGTTATAATCTTTGGATCCCGGAGACTATGAAGGTTTCATATAATAGAGGTAGTAATTAGAGAAATCAAAAATGTTGTCAAACAGTAAGTCCTACCAAGGGAGAAAGAACCTAAGAATATTGAGTTTGAATTGAAGGATGATGAATTAGACTCTATAGAAGAAAAATAATAAGAATAAGAAGAACCACAGACTCTGGCATTGAGGATATTGGTTCAAGAAAGAAGGAAACTAGAAAGTATACTTCACTTGGTTTCTATTTAATTTTTTCTTTATTTATTACTAATGATGATCCTAGAATTGTTAGGGGGGAAATGGATTTAGAGGATGGAAAACTATAGAAAAAATGCCATATTTGAAGAAATTGAAACCTTGGACAAGAATGAGGCTTGGAATCTAGTGGAGTTGCTGATTAGAAAAAATCCCATTGATAGAAAATGGGTGTTGAAGAAGAATTTGGATGCACAAGGTAAAGTGGAGAAATACAAAGCTTGGTTAGTAGCAAAGGGTTATTCCGAGGTAGAGGAATTTGAGTTTGGTGATATTTTTTCTCCTTTTTCCAAGTTCACTTTTATTAGATTGATTTTATTTATTGTTGTTGCTCTTGATTTTGAAGTAGAACAAATGGAAATGAAGAAAACATTCCTACATGGTATCTAAAAGAAGAAATATACATGAAGCAACCAAAAGGATTTGTTGTGAAAGGAAATAAATAACTAGTATGCAGGTTTAAAAAGCCCCTATATGGGTTAAAGTGATCACCAAATAAAAAAAATTATACTTATATTTTGGGACTTGTCTTCGTAAGGAAAAAAGTGGGACATTGTGTGTATTTCAAATTATTTAGTGATTGTGTTATTTATTTGGTCTTATATGTGGATAATATGTTGCTAATTTGAATTGTCAGGGAAATCATCTAGGAATTGAAAACTTAGTTATTCTCTAAATTTGACATGAAGGATCTCAATGCTATAAATTTTATCTTGGGCATGGAAATTAAAAGAGATATGGAAAGCATGAAGCCCTAGTTAAGTTAGATGAAGTATGTCAAGACAATATTACAAAGGTTTAATATGCATGAATGTAAATAAGTAAATGTGCCTATTCTTGTAGGTGTAAAGTTATCTACATGTTTGTGTCCCAAGACACAAGAAGAGGAAGAGGACATGTTCCATGTTCCATATGCCAGTATGGTTTGAAGATTGATGTATGTAATGGTATGCACTAGACTAGATATTGCACAAGTAGTGGGAGTACTCAGAAGGTATATGTCAAAACCAGGGGAAAATGATTAGACAATGTCAAAGAGGCTTTTTAGGTATTTGCATGGCACTACTAGCTATGAATTGTGCTACTAATTAGTAAAAGTAGGAATGGGTAGAGTTTTGGACATACAAGGCTTTGTTGATGCTGAATGGACTAGAGATATAGATCACATAGGCCTATAATGGGTATATGTTTAACCTTTTTGGAGGAGCAATCATTTGGATGAGACAAAGATAGTCTATAGTGGCACTCTCAAAAACATAAGCTCAATACATGACAACCACTCATGCAAGAAAGGAATTTGTATGGTTATAGAGATTATGTTCAAGTATTGGATTGGTACAACTAGTTGTAAGGATAGATTGTGAAATCAAAGTGTGATCTTCCTAGAAAAGAACCTAGCTTATTTGAAGAAAAAGCATATTGATGTTCAATATCATTTTGTGAGAGCTACAATTGAAGACAAGAAGGTGCTAATAGAAAGGTTGATGAATTAAAGAATTTTGCAAATTCATTAATAAATATGTGAACATTGAGAAGTTATCTTGGGGTAGAGAAACAATGGGCATTATTTCCCTATTTTACTGATCCCATATTTTTTCAACCCCTTGTGTGCAAAGAAAATAACAAGTGGGAGAATGTTGGATATGTGCTATAATCTTTGCACAACTATCCCCATGTAATGTAAAATGCATGACTCAAAACAGAGGGGGTCACAAGGGGGTGGAAACATGCCAATATATATATATCTATATCTATATGTGTGTGTGTGTGTGACAATTTTTTTGTGTTTGTTTTGGCACACAATTTCATGGTGCCTGGTGGGTTTTCCCATGATTTTGTAGTTTGGTTAAGGAACTATGGTTGTATTCTAATCCAGAGTAAATGGATTGATGGTTCATGGATGTCATTGGATATATACATGTTGTATTGTAACATTGTACAAAAGAATATATATTGAAATTTTTTTCTGGTTTTCCCGGTTTTAGGTTTCCTAGATAAAATATACGTGTTTATGTGTGTGTGTTTTCCATTGTGTTTTTCTCTGTTTTATTATGAATTTTTTTGTAGCAATTAATTATACAGAGTTAAAACCTAAACAAAATAATTACATGAATATTCCTCTACAAGTGTAAACTTGGTATGAATAGGAAGAGTTATTGTATCCAACATACACTTATCTAAGTTATATAAATTAAGCAAAAAAAATATTGAATGTTAAAATAAAATCATTAACAAACAAAATCAATTTTATAGTAACATTGAGTATTTCCCCATGATTTTTTTTTTCCTTCACACGAATAACATGTGTGGAAGATGACTAAGAAAAGAAGCATCAACACATGTTATGTCATAAACTCTAAGCATGAAAAATGTTACAAGGGCCATCAATAACCAATTATGTGAAAGAGCACCGCTTTAGCCATGTTGAGATATACAATTGCTAAATTTTTAAGTAGAAACAAGTGTAAGCATCAATATTTTGGGAGAATATTGAGATGAAACCAAAGTAATAGATAAAAACCATTAAAATGTCTTATGTTAATGCAATTATTTAATTATCCATCAAATAAGTTTTAAATCATATACTCACATCTCACAACGACTTATAACATTGGTGAGATTGAATTTTTTTTAATCATCCATTTCATTTATATTGTCATTATGGTTTCCTATCCAAATGGTGTGAATCTCAAGAATAGGGTTAAGTGAATTTATCATGTCATTTTAGAATAATCGTAGTTATGTCTTAAACTTACCACTAAAAGAAATTAAACTCTAGGCCGTGTTTCTCAAAGAACTTTGAACAAAGAAGAAAGGAAAACTTCTCTATAAACCTTTATAAATTGAAACCATAAATAAGGAGAGATTCATGGGCTAACACTAAAGCTATAAAATTCCTTAATAAACCTACAATTATGCATCAAAAAGAATTTTATAAACCTACAATTATGCATCAAAAGGCATCTCATAAGTCTCTTGATTAAGATATCATGTCTTTTTCTTGAGGAAGCCAAGTGGTTATTTTTTATAGTTGATTACTTTGAATATTATGTTAACAATGATAATATAATTTTGTTAATAAATGATCATATAGTACATAAAATGGTAAAGAACCTAGTTTGAGTTTTGTGAATTACAAAAAAGAGGCAACGGGGTCAAATGATGCTTCTTTAGATATTACTGGGCCTCACTCAACCAACTGCAACCAACTAGTTTAACCCGATTATCATCCTCGAATTGAGGAGAAGTGCCCATGAGGGTTTCTATGGGATGTTTCTTCCATTGAAAAAATAAAATAAAATGGTAAATTATTCCATAAACTACTTTGTATATTCTAATGAATAACTCATCACAACAAATCTTAAACTTCTACAACAAATACATTGAATTTGTGCTTCACTGCATATAGTTTACGAAATATTAATATGAAATTCTAGATAATACCACTTTCATTAAGGGAAATAAATAAGAACATAGTATAATTGTACAAATAACACACCATAAACACCAATATTTACTTTACAAAAATCCATGGTGGAAAAACTCCAATGGGAAATAAGGTGTGGCGAGTCTTCTTATTTTGTTTCTTACATTTACAATTCAAAATACAAAAGAGATATTGTCTCACTAATAATGGAGAATATAGGTATTCTATCCTATAATAGCCTCCTACAAGGTCATATTCTTCCTTGTTCTACTATGATATACCATTCCCTTGCATTGCTAATTTATGGAACAAAAAAACATTACAAAATAATGGAACCCCTTTCTCCCCTAATAACTAGCGATTTAACACATTCCCATATTTGCGTTAGGATTAGATAAATGGGCCTCTATAACAATCTCACAGATGACTAGATTTTCATGTGTGAGTAATTGGAGTTGACATGGCATAAACTTAGTATTGTCACGGTTAAAGCATATGTTAACTTTTTAGTGACATAACTTTCTCATACAAACTTTTTTTTTTAGACTTCAATAATTTGCTAGAAGTATCTTAAATTTATTTTCCACACCAAAGCCTAAGATACACTCATTGTTCTGACCTAACAAAACACTATTCAAAATACCTCAAATAAGCAATTTATATTTTGATCCTACCAAAGGGTATTTAGTATTGACCCCAAAAATGACCTTTGTACACCCAAACTTTAATTTTACACCCCATAAATCAGTTTTAGAATGATGAAAAATTGTATACTTGATCCATTTTACATCATAACCACCCACTTTAGGAGGTTTTTTATCTTTAAAATTTTCTCTTTCTTCTTAGAGTACCACAAGGGCTTCCCTTTTTGCTAAATTATTGCTAACCCCATCTGATTGACATGGTATTCTTCTCCAAAATAAGGTTTTTTCCTAAGTTTACTCTATTATTTTGTACACCTTTGTCGGTTTTGTCTCAACAAGGGAAATGTGTACTTCTTACTTAAGCTAATTAGTCTCTTGGCTTGATGGCTACTTACTAAAGATAAATTAAGTTTACCCTTGTGTGGAATGGTGGTGAAGGACTTACCATCATTAATGAAATAGTTTTGGTTAGCTCTTCTTGTAAAGATAACAACCCTACCATAAATGTATGGTCTTGCCAATGTTACACCACATATGTCAAGTTGTACCAAATCTATTAATACTTCATAAGTGAAATTGAAATTAATGTCCACAAATTTGAGGATACATTTTTCATAAACTTTTAGCACAACATCCTTATCACCCATCCTGATGGCATAGTCTAGGGTTTCTGCCATAATAAAACACACACAAAACACTAAAAAATATACATATAAATATACTTCACAATTGATGAATAATTCATTAATAAATAAAATATTTAAAATATAATTCCTAACCTAATCATATGCCACTCATTCCTCACTCTCCTTCACTTACATGCTGATGAGCCCCAAATTTGGTAACTTGTTGGGCTCATTTGGCCTAATTATCCTTGTTCAATCCTTCATTTTTCATAGATTATGCATTATTTTTCAGTATGTTTATGTCATTTGTATGAATAAGGGTAGTCACTCTTCCTAGGTGGCTAACACGTGCTCATTTCAGGTTTTTTTAACACATGTTGGAGCAAAACCGAGCAATCATGGGCTAGAAGACAGCCAAGCTTGGGGTGAGGATTCGTAGGGGGGTTGTCTATGGCATTAAATAGCCTTCCTCGGGATCTTCACCCCCAACTCCGAGCTCCAAAGGTCACCAAAACCGGATCTAGAAGGCAGCCAAGCAGATTTTGGAAGGAGCTGTCTACTCACAGTTTGGGCAGCCAAGTCCCATAGATTTAGGAGGCCAGCTAGGGCCCTCGTGGTGTATAAATGTTAAGGCCTCAGCCTTCATGAGGGACTTTTGAAACCGTTGCATATTTTGCACTACAGTGCTGCTAGCTTTACTTTGTTCTCTTGTAGCCATTTTGGCATAACTCTTGACTTATGACTATTTTTTGATAATGAGAAGCAGTCCAATTTTATATCAACTCTGAGTTTCCTATAGGAGCCATAGCTCTCGGGGTTGGGCCCAACCTGAGAGCCTAGGGCTTCCTTCTTTGTACTGTTACCTTCCCTTTATGCATCGTTGTTCTCCTTTTATGCATTTGAAACGTATTTCTGTTGGGCAGATTTAGGTGTGTTGGTTAAATAGGTCACTGTTTATGAATAGAATTGCTTCAGATGTTTAAAATGGATTGGTAGGATAATAACAGGAAGAAGCTCCAAAAAAGGGGTCAACAACACTCTCTGTTTCGCCTCATCCTTATTGGATCAGGGGCTGGAACTGAAGAAACAGTGCTGCCCCAACAAAAACACTAGTTTGCTTGACCATGCAATCCTTAGTGTACTGTTTCCATTTGCAGAAGTTAATTATGGGTTTAGATCTCTGAAATGTTCTCTACATGATTGATGTACATGGTTTTCTTTCCCAATAAAACTGATTTTCATTCGTTTTATTGACAGTTAGAGTAGATTAGCTAGGACTTTGATTAGATGTTGTTGATTCGGTTAAATGTACATTGTGCAGGGCATCTCGACCACTCTCTCATCCGCCTAAGCCTCATCAGAGCCAATTGTTCCATCTCCTAGCTAGGTTCCTCGTCTCACATCTATCCTCTTGCCCATGTAATCCCACCTTTTTGTGCAATCATGGTTTCAGCCTCCTTTGAGCCAATTTAGCCATCTACACCTTCTTGCCACTCCATCCACCAGTCCCTGGGCCACTACCAGACCCCTATCCTACCTCCATATCCATTCATGCATCTCCCCTCACTCACCCATCCTCCAAAATCCAATTTTTAAACATCCTGTAGAAATTTTTGAACATCCTGTAGAAATTCCTGAACTTCCTGTAGAACCCCTGCAGACTTCCTGTAGAAGCTCACAAATGAGGTTTCTTGAGAGCCAAACTTTGTGAAACTCTCTGGAAGGGTGTTAGGGACTCCTTAGACCCTCTCTGAACCTTCCCGACCTCTTCCAAGCATTTCTCCTCCTTGATCCACCCCTGCACAGTAAAAAGCCAGTCAAAGGCACATGCATGATAATTCTAATAACTTATTCAAAAATACAAAAAGATGTTTTCTTCAGGTAGAGGTAGTCTAGACACATGTATTTTACCTTCATAGAAGTAATGGCATTCCTTCCAGTAGTTTGCATTCTCTCCTTTGCATCAGTAGAATTAGCTGGTAGAATTAGGGTTTGCTAGGGTTTGCGTTACTTTTTGGCTTTCAGTTCTTTCCGCAAGTAGATTAGCTTCCTTTGAGTTAGCTTTCGTCCATCAGTTAAAAAGCTTCTTCTAACAACTCATAGAAGTTGGCTTAAGCCCGTAGTAGGACTTGTGCCAGCTGACCAAGTGACAACTGCGGCAAGAGCTAGTACTTGTGCATACAGCACCGTTGCTTCCAAGTTTGTTACGAACTACCGGGTTGATATAAGTAAAGAAGGGAGTCCCAGGAGTTGCAGCATTATTGCTGCAATACTGGAGCCCACCATCTTTTTGGCCCCGTTGCCAGGGAAGCGTCAGAGTATTCATGATTGCTGCTTTTCTTCTATTTTCCTACTCTTGCCTTCTGCTAAATAGTTTATTTCATTTCCATTCTGCAATTTCATTTCTGCAAAAGTAAACTAGACACTTCCTGCTTTCATAGATTGGACTTTCAATTCTGCAAGCGTAACATAGAATTTCAATTCTGCAAGCGTAAAATAGAATTTCAATTTTGCAAGCGCAGTCTAGTATCTCTTTCTCGCAATTTGATTTCAGCAGAATAGATTAGACCTTTCTTGCTTTCATTTCAATTCCGCATTTTCATTCCCGCAAAATAGATTCTAGTTAGTTTCAATTCCATCTGTTTCAGTTTTGCAAGTACAAGCAGAGAAAAAACAAAAGCAATCAAAAGTCTTTCCATTTCATGCCTCGTAGGAACAGAGATAAAATTGGCAAATTCTTACCCAATACCCCCACCACATCACTGAGTCAACCTTCTCTCTCTTCTTTGGTGGCAGTGATCCAGAAGAACCTATAGGTGAACCTCGTGAGATATATGAAGATCCTATAACAGAAGAAGAGTTAGAGAACACTCCATCTGAAGCCATGGCTGAAAACCGAAACGGTAGAAGAGAAGATGAGAGAATAGAAGGTGCCTTTCCCATCCAAGAGACTAATGGAGACATGAAAATGAAAAACATAAGCCCCTCCGCTTTACCTCACTTCCATGGGTTGACTACTGAAGACCCTGATACCTTCCTGTTTGAGTTTGTTGTCCTTTGTCGAACCTATGATTATACAGAAGATGAGCAAAAATTGAAACTCTTTCCCTCTACCCTCAAGGATGCAGCACTACGCTGGTTCATGGGGTTACCTGGAAACAGTATCACCACTTGGGCTCAGATGCAGCAAGCTTTCAATACCAAATACCGGGATTACTGTAGGTCCAAGGAAGCCAAGGGAGAAATCTTTCGGATGACCATGGGAAACTATGGGTCTTTAGAAGATTACGAGGAAAGGTTCCAACTTAGCTTTAAACGGGCCAGGTGCACACTTGACCCTGAATCTCTAAAGCTGGTCCTGCTCCAAGGAGTCCCTGAAGACCTTCTAGATACCCTTCACATGCTAGCTGGAGGAGATATTTACCAACTACCTTATGAGGATATAAAGACTGTGTTTAGAAACCACTCTAGGGCAGCCCGGAAAAGAGGTAGGGGAAACCCACTTTCAGCTAGTACTACTTTCTCCAAGCATGAGTTTGCTAATCAGCTGGAGGAACTCAAAAGCAAGGTGAGACAGACCATTGCCATGCAACTTGATACATTCTGAATCCAGCAAAAGAAAGAGGAAGCTGAGAGGGCTTTGGCCATCTTCTGTCCTAGGTGTACAAGGAAGCACCCTAAGAACGAGTGTCCATTGCACTCAGTAGAGGTATGTTTCATTTGTGAGGAGGACCACCCCACAAACCAATGCCCAACCTTACCAGGATTTAAAGCCATATACCAAGGGACTGAGGCACCCACTGAACCTCTCTACTTCCTCAACCAAAGGAGGCCGCATGGACCTAGACCTTACCAACAGGGGATGCAAGGGGCATCCCAAGCTTATTATAGCCCCAACCAATCTACTCCTATGCCTTCTTGGGGTCCCCCTGCTCATCCTTCCTGGTCTGCACCTCCTCCGTGGTTTTACCCACCTCAATACCATACTCAACCCACTACTCATTCGTTTCACTCACAATTCCAACCACAACCTCAGTGGAATGCACCTCAACCGGGGTGGAGGCCCTAGTACAACACTCCTCCTGCCATTTTGCCTCCACCACCGGCTCAACCACAACCATTACCTCCTGCTCCTCCAAGACAACCCCAAATGCATGCTCAACCGAACCCGAACTCCAACAACCGACAAGCCCAACAGGTATATACTGGGGAAACAACATGCCCTACCTATGCTGTGGAGATCCTGGAGATCAACCTGCGATCCGGGAAGACTCTTCCAGATCGCCAACCTCCTCCCCCAGAGGACGAGGAAGACAAACAGGAAAGTGAACCCAAAGCCATTCCACCCTTTCCTGAGAAACTAACAGTAACCACACAACCCAACCCAGAAGAGAATGAGCTTCTGGGAGAACTCAAACAGTTGTGTGTGAGAATACCACTTCTCCAGGCCATTAAAGATGTACCGATATACAATAAACTGGTTAAGGAAAAGTGTTTCAGGCACCCAGGCAGGCGAAAAAGAGATGCCTCAACTATTAATGTCATAGGGCAACTGTCTGATCTTATGTTGGGGCAAGTAATCTATCCAAAGTATTTGGATCCTGGGAGTCTTGTAGTTGATGTCCACATCAATGGCACCATCATATACCACACCTTGATTGATCTAGGGGCTGCCATTAATGTGATGACCAGGGACACCATGCTCAAACTCAACCTTCAGGGTTGCTTAAGGAAGACCTCGACAGTCTTGCAGCTGGCAGATCGCTCCACCGTGACTCCCGAAGGGATTGTGGAGGATGTCTTGGTCTCTGTTGACTCTTGGGAGTATCCTACGAACTTCTTGGTCCTTCAACCAAAGGCAAAGCTTACTGGATACCCCCTTATTTTGGGAAGGCCTTGGTTAGCCATTGCGGATGCTTACATAAGTTTCCGAGCAGGAAACATGACCATCAAAAATGGTCCTATGTCCAAGCGGCTAGTCCTATACCCTCCTGCCCAACCTCTGTTAGAGAATGACTTACCACTTTGGTTGGAAGAAGGAGAAGAGGATGAGGTATACTATGCACCCTTGTGCACTTTAGAAACCACCAGGGGAGGTCCTCAAACCAAGGATGATTTGATTGAGACCTTGATTCAGAATCCACCTCCTAGTGCATTGTCCTTAGAGGAATTGGTGGAGGATACTCAAGCCAGTACCTTAGTGGACCTCTGTGTGACTGATCCAACCTCTCCCAGAGTTAAGAATGTGGAGTTTGGTCCCGAGAGAACTTTAAAGATCAGCTCCTCCCTATCCCCTTCCCAGGAAAAGGAGCTGTGTAGCTTGCTGGCCAGTCATCTAGATGCTTTTGCTTGGAGCTATAAGGAGATGGAAAGGAGTCCATCCTTCGGTCTGTACCCATCACATCTACATTAAAGAAGATTTTAGACCGGTCAGGCAAACTCAGAGGAGAATGAATCCAGCCCTTAAGGACATTGTCAAAGAAGAATTGCAAAAATTGTTGGATGCAGGATTCATCTACCCCATCTCGGACAGCGAATGGGTTTCCCCTCTGGTGTTGGTACCCAAGAAAAATGGGAAGTGAAGGTTCTGTGTGGACTACAGAGAACCGAACAAAGCCACCAAGAAAGACCACTTCCCTTTGCCTTTCATAGATCAAGTGTTGGATGGACTGGCAGGAAAGAAGTTTTTCTCTTTCCTAGATGGGTTCAGCGGGTATAATCAGATCCAAATCAGCCCGGAGGACCAAGATAAGACCACCTTCACTTGTCCTTGGGGTACCTTTGCCTACTGAGTCCTTCCCTTTGGGCTATGCAACGCTCCTGCCACTTTCCAGAGAGCAGTATTGAACATCTTTTCTGAGTTGGTCCATGATTCGGTGGAAATCTATATGGATGACTTCACTCCTTATGGGTCCAACTTCCAGGAAGCATTTTCCAATTTGGGAAAAGTTCTAACCAAGTGCATTGAGATGAACCTGTCCCTCAGTCCTGAAAAATGTGAATTCCTGATGATTGAAGGGACCGTGCTAGGACATACCATTTCTCGCCATGGATTACAGGTGGTTCCTAACAAAATTGCTCTCATCAAAAAGGTTCCACCTCCTCAGAAGGTAAGAGATGTTCGGAGTTTCTTAGGCTTAGCGGGATATTATAGAAGATTAATTAAAGACTTCAGTAAGATAGCCTTGCCATTGTTTGGCCTCTTAGCAAAAGATGCTGAGTTTAAATGGACTGACGACTGTCAGAGGGCTCTGAATGAATTAAAGGATAAGTTGGTGTCCGCCCCGATCTTGAGAGGTCCAAACTGGGCCCTACCTTTCCACATCCACACTGATGCCTCGAACAAAGCCATAGGGGTAGCCTTAGGACAAGTTGAACAAAAACTTCCATATGCCATATACTTTGTTAGCAAAAACTTATCCAAGGCAGAAATGAATTATACTGTAACTAAGAAAGCGTTCTTGGCCATGGTCCATTCCCTGAACAAGTTCCGGCACTACATCACTGGCTATCAAACATTTGTACATACTGATCATGCTGCAATTAGATATTTAATGAATAAACCTGATTTGAATGCTCGTATTATTAGATGGTTACTTTTGTTGCAGCAGTTTGATTTGACTATCGTTGACAAACCAGGTAAAGAAAATGTTGTTGCTGACTTCTTGTCTATATTGGATTTACCTGCAGGTGAAGAGGGGACATTGGATGACCAGATGCCAGATGAACATCTTTTCGCTATCTCAGTACTCTCTCCCTGGTTTGCTGACATAGCAAACTACCTGGTCTCAGTACAGTTCCCTCCGCATCTATCCTCAAAGGAGAAGAGTAGAATCGTGAGGAAAAGTGCCTCATTCACTTGGATCGGGGGCAACCTGTTCAAACTTGGCCCCGATCAGATCTTAAGGCGTTGTGTAAGGGAGGAGGAAGTCTTTGACATCCTCCTAACCTGTCACGATGGGCCTTGTGGAGGACATTTTGCAGCCAAGAGGACTGCCTTCAAAATTCTACAGGCAGGCTACTATTGGCCCACGCTTCATCAAGATGTCAGAAGATATATCAGCCAATGTGACCAATGCCAAAGGATGGGGAAACCGACTCCAAGGGACGAAATGTCTCTCCAACCTCAAGTGACTCTTGAGCCATTTGAGAAGTGGGGTATGGATTTTGTGAGTTCTATCAACCATTCTTCAAGGCAAAGGTCTTACATCATTGTGTGCACAAACTATTTGACAAAATGGGCGGAAACCAAGGCAATCAAAGCAGCGACAGAAGAAAAGGTGGATGAGTTTTTAAGAGAAAACATCTTCTACAAATTTGGCTACCCAAGAGAGTTAGTCACTGATCAAGGAAGCCAGTTCACCTCCAACTTAATTGAAGACTTGCTCGCTCATCACAAGATCAAGCATAGGACTTCCACCCCATATCATCCTCAAGCAAATGGGCAGGTGGAAGTCACCAATAGAGCATTAGAAGGGATTTTGACTAAGGTGGTGAGCAACAGCAGAAAGGATTGGGCAAATCGCCTGGTTGAGGCCACTTGGGCTTACAAGACCACCTAGAAGACCACAACCAGTTTCACACCTTATGAGCTGGTCTATGGGAAGAGAGCTTTGCTGTCAATCGAGTTCGAGTACAACACATTGAGGATGGCAGCTCAGCTGGACCTAGACCTCAGCCATGCTCAACAAGAAAGGTTATTACAGCTGAATGGGTTAGATGAACATCGAATGTAGGCCCTCCTTCACTCAGAAGTGGTTCAACTTCAAAGCAAGATATGGCACGACCGACACCTCAATGACAAACAATTCCAGCCGGGAGATTGGGCGCTGCTGTATGATTCCAGACATAAGGATTTCAAGGGGAAGCTGAGGACAAGATGGCTAGGACCATATACAGTGGAGAAGTGTAATGACAATTGTTCTGTCCTTATCCAGACCATTGATGAAGAAGCCATCCCCATGCTCGTCAATGGGCATCGACCAAAGATCTACAGGAAACCTCTTTCGAGGCAAGAGTTCATCAAAACTATGGAAAAGTCAGTGCTGGTCATAGAGAAGGGACCTGCCTCTATTTTTTGCATACCCTGAGCATCATTATATATAAAATAAAATAAAATAAAAATGTAAATAAAAAAGATCCTTGGGTGAAAACCTTTCTGAGGCGCCCAAGGAAGATGGTAGGGGTGAAAACCTCATTGAGGCGCCCCTGCTGTCTCTCTGAAAAAGAATTGGAATAAAAAGATCCTTGGGTGAAAAACCTCTCTGAGGTGCCCAAGGCATATAGTAGGGGTGAAAACCTCATTGAGGCGCCCCTGATTTCTCTTAAAAAAAGAAAAAAAAAAGAAAAAGAAAGGAAAAGAAAAAGAAGAAGGAAGAAACAGAAAAAAACAGGCTTAATCTCTGGAAATTGTTGCAGGTTGCAGGCACACAATGCAAAAACGAGGCCTCTCAACTCAAGGACAAGGGTCCCTACCAAGCTACCAGGTGACCTCACATACACTCCCTCCATGAACACTCATTTTTTTCAAGGTTTGGACACAATCTGGTCATGGTTTATTCTTCTGCAGGAAGTTCTGTATTTCTACAGGAAACATCCTGTAGAGCCTTTGGGCGGGCCAGGACCGATTATGAAGAAGAATTTGAAGCTTGAAGCCCATTGAGGAGGCATGCAACCACTCTTTTCTTCCATCCTTCACCTCCTTTCACCACCATTGCTGCCATATGGCCGAATATACCTGCACAGTCATCCCAGAACTTTGTTTTGTCAGATAAAAAAAAGATTTTTTTTTTTGGAGGAAATAAAGCATGCAGAGGCTCGCACACTTTACCTGTAAAGGCAATCTCAGGACCCTGCACCTGTGAACGCGACTCAATTATTTCGGCATGCACCCCAGGAGGAGAAACGGCTACAGGATGTCCTACAGGAATCCTGTAGTAGCTGATTCGGCTAGAGCACATACCATGGAGACACCAACAATTCATGAAACTGGTGCATGCAGCATACACCACCAGGAAATCGGGTCTCAAGGTCTCGTAGCCAGCAGCAACCAAAGAAGAGTAGCTTCAGCACATGTACACGAAGCAGCAGCAAGCAGATCTAGCATTCCTCGTCCTGAAGCCTGAAAAAACCCACGTCCACGGCTGCACAAGTAAGTGCCTAACCTTATTTCGTCAAATTACATAAGCTATACTCTAAATGTGCACGACTGTGAGAATGAACGGATTGAACAAGTCGGGTGGCCATTCAACTGGCCACCACAACTAGTCCGACGGCCTTGTCGGATCCGAATGGCCTTGGTTATGTCGAAAAGACGGGCAATTGACATGTGGGAAGCGTCCAGTCGGAGAAAAGCGGCAGTATAACAGGAATGGCAGCGGTGAATGCAGAGGGAAGGATTCGGCGGTCAGGGACATGCCGCAGAATGATGGCTGTGACATCGGCCAACAGATCGACTGGGACAGCTCACCCCGACGCCATGAATTTCGCAGCAATTCAAAATCGGCCGGCTGAATCACTTATGATACACTGCAGTCATTTACTCACAACCGTTTGGCAGCCGAGTATGCATCCTCAATCCTCTGAAGGTTGTTAGCCCGAGTTCTCGGCCTGTTCCAACGTCCTGTTGCTGCTTGGAAAGTCCAGAACCACTGTAACGTTCTCCAGAAGCCGTGCACTATTTCTACAGGAAGTTGCGCTACAGGAAGCCCGGCATTACGGGGAAGCTTGGATTGTTCACGTCGAGGGTGGAAATTCTTAGTGAGGTAGGCCTAAACATAACTTTCCCATGCAAATAATTCAAAAGGTGGTGAATTCGACGTGTTGAGAGGGTAGGGAAAGTGTGAATCAAATCTGTTTATGAATTCAAAAGCCGTTTTCTTATCGCTGCATGAAATTTTCGTCGTAGTCTGCATGCGAGATTTTCTCCAGGGTTTTGAATTAAAATTGAGCCACTGTCAAGGCTCACTGGTGGGAAATTGTGAATTTTATATGACTGTGTGCATAACAGAGACATAGCTCTGCTCTCTGTGTAGAAAAACCGCGAAGATCTCCTTCTGTACATGAGCAGGCAAGTTCAGAACGACAAAAACAAGTTTTTTACCATGCCAGGAGGGTTCATTAGAAAAGAGCCTTCGGACTCCAAGAAATTACGGGAAACCCCTGAGGTGGTGGACTTGTTTTCCCGTGCACACTGGATGTCATTCTGTGACAAGCTTCAAGGTCACGATGACGAAATTACAGAAGAATTCCTAAGGTCCTTGAAGCCGAAGTCAAAGACATTCGCTGTTGTCAACTTCAAAGGATTAACCCTCAGACTCACCCCACAGTTCATTAGCAGAGTAACTGATCTACCGATGGGGGTACCCTGGGATAAGGAGGAGAGGAAATTGGGTCAGAAAGCTAAAAAAGAGTTCTTCTTGCCAGAGGAACAATTTTCAGAGGACAAGAATGGAGTTCGAAGAACCAGCCTACAGCCATTCTGGAGTGAAGTCAGCCTCCAAATTATGAATTATATTACGTGTGAGGGGCGATTTAGCATCGTGTATGGCTATCATTTCTGGTTGCTCACAGAACTCAAGCACCAAATGGACCTACCCTCAGAGCAAAAGTTGAGCATTCCTTACTTCCTCCTGCAGTCCATGATTGAGTGTGCCACCAAACTGAGAGAGGGGATGCCAGACCAGCTAGCCCATCATGGGCTTATCAAGCTCCTCATGGAAGATGCACTCCACACTTACACCGTCCCTCTCTCTTGGGAAACGTTTTGGAATCTATCTAAGGGTGATGACATCCGAATTTTGGCCGAGGAGCTCACTTCCTCCAGCAGTGAGGAGAAGGAGCACACTCAGGCAGAGAAGAAAGTTAAAGGACAAGAAACCCCAGGCAAAACACCAAAGAAAGAACAGAAGGGAACACAAGAAAAAAGCCAAGCTGCCAAAACAGGGGGTGGTAAAATTACACCAACACCCAGGGAGAAAAGACTACAGAGCAGGGTAGAAAGGACTGAGAAAGTCCAAGCCAGTGAGGGCACCCCTAAGGCAGCCTCAGCCAAGCTAAAGGAAAAAGCACCCTCCGCCAAGTAGGCTAAAACGGTGCCATCTGCTTCTACAAAAAACCAAAAGGCTATTTCTATAGGAAGTTTAAAAATGGCTTCTACAGGAAGCCAGAAACCAGCCACTACAGGACTTTCTACAGGAAGTCCGGAAAAAGGAAAGCAGAAGGAGAAATCGGCCGAAATTCTAGCTAGGGAGGCAACAGCCGTGCTGGCCACCCTAGGTACCTCTCCCAAGCCAAAGGAAAAACGAAAGAGAGAGACTCCTCTGTATTTCAAAGCGAGAAGAAGTGTAAGAATTAAAACCAGCAGACCCCAACTTCCATCCAAAGACCCAATTACCATTGAAGACACCCCTACCTTGCCAAAGGAGAAGTCCCCCTCCAAAGCATCAATCACTTATGAGCGGGGGAGCCCGAAGACATCTACTTGGAGGGAGAGAATGGAAAGATTGGCTTCAAAAGCCTCTCTACAGGATGCTGAAGCTGTTCTACAGGAAACATTGGCCAGGCTCAAGGAGACCGAAAGAATGGAAGGGGAGGTAGCCAAATCACCACAAAAGGAAGAAGAGGTAGAGCACATTATGGAACCTAGCCCCCAGCCCAGCTTGGGCTCTTATTATAACTTCTTGGAGGCCAGAAAAATCATTCCACAGAAATTCACAGTGCCGCTTTTCTTTGCACTAGAGGAAGAAAGAGTGAGGACCCACACATGGATGAGAATAGCCAAGTCTAAAGGAGTAGCAGATATAGGTCCCTTGGAGGAACAACTCAAGGAGGCAAGAAGAGAATTGGCTATGGAAAAACATGTGGGAAACTGCCAGCGAGTATTTCTACAGGAAGAAAATGAGCAGCTCAAACGACAGCTATAGCTACAGGGACAAAGGAAAGAAGAGGACATAGCAGCCAAGGACACCACAGCAGAACCCCAAGAAAAAGAAGGAGTGCAAGCTGATCTTGAGGAACTAAACCGACAACTACAAGAAATGGAATTGCAAGCAGGCATACAGATACAATCTCTAAAATAGCAGATGCAAGAAAAGGAGGCACAACTAGCCTGCATGGCCAGTTGGGCAATGGACGCTCTACAATGTAGGCAGCCGGCCAAATCCTATGGCCTATACCTAAGAGATCAGTGGCTGCAATTCCAAATTAACACATTAGCACAGAGGGGTATCTCCCAAATCCAAAACCCCCAACAGTTCATGGATTTATGTAACAGCAGTTCATTAGAAGACAAGGCCAAGCTATCAGAGTTCTACTTACATAATTTGACCCTTCCAAATGTAACCTCATCGGACCCCAACACAACAGTAGGGGATATGCAGCTGATGGCAATGACCTCATGGTTAAACCACGAAGAAAAGAGAGCAGCAGAGGTCAGAAATGTCATGAACCGAGAACTACATGAACCACTGCTGATTAGAGCAGAGCCAGGGGACCCCACGGCATTGATATCAGCCCACCAGCACCTAGCAACCAACTCTCAAGCTTTATTAGAGTACATGGATCGGCAGGCTCAGGCCATAGCACACTTCGAGGATATGGAGCGATTATTAGGGGACAATTTTGTTCATGCTTGCACCCATAGGTGGAACACATTGTCCCACAGCCTCAAAATCAGGGAATATCACACTCCAACTAGAATGAGGGAGGCCTTGGCACGAGTGCCTCCCTACAAGAAGTCTATGCAGAACCTCCAGGCCAGCTGGATCGACCTCAAGCTAAGTCCACCTTTTCTTTTAGGATTGTTAGAAGGAAGCACAGAAGAAGAAGAGCATAAGCAGTGGGAAGAGGTGGAAAGGAAGGCCAGATTCCATGACAGTGAGGAGGATACTACTTCAGAAGCCTGGGATGTGAGGGTGGCGATTAAAGAAATGAAAGACGAGGAGCTGGACTAGTTGCTGAGAGGATGAGAAACCCTTTTAGCGGGGGGGTGATGATGAGCCCCAAATTTGGTAACTTGTTGGGATCATTTGGCCTAATTATCCTTGTTCAATCCTTCATTTTTCATAGCTTATGCATTATTTTTCAGTATGTTTATGTCATTTGTACGAATAAGGGTAGTCACTCTTCCTAGCTGGCTAACACGTCATTTCAGGTTTTTTTGACACATGTTGGAGAAAAACCGAGAAATCATGGGATAGAAGACAACCAAGATTGGGGTGAGGATTCGTAGGGGGGTTGTCTATGGCATTAAATAGCCTTCCTCGGGATCTTCACCCCCAACTCCGAGCTCCAAAGGCCACCAAAACCGGATCTAGAAGGCAGCCAAGCAGATTTTGGAAGGAGTTGTCTACTCACAGTTTGGGCAGCCAAGTCCCATAGATTTAGGAGGCCAGCTAGGGTCCTCGTGGTGTATAAATGTTAAGGCCTCAGCCTTCGTGAGGGACTTTTGAAACCGTTGCATATTTTTCACTACAGTGCTGCTAGCTTTACTTTGTTCTCTTGTAGCCATTTTGGCATAACTCTTGACTTATGACTATTTTTTGATAATGAGAAGCAGTCCGATTTTATATCAACTCTGAGTTTCCTATAGGAGCCATAGATCTCAGGGTTGGGCCCAACCTGAGAGCCTAGGGCTTCCTTTTTTGTACTGTTACCTTCCCTTTATGCATCGTTGTTCTCCTTTTATGCATTTGAAACGTATTTCTGTTGGGCAGATTTAGGTGTGTTGGTTAAATAGGTCACTGTTTATGAATAGAATTGCTTCAGATGTTTAAAATGGATTGGTAGGATAACAACAGGAAGAAGCTCCAAAAAAGGGGTCAACAACACTCTCTATTTCGCCTCATCCTTATTGGATCAGGGGCTGGAACTGAAGAAATAGTGTTGCCCCAACAAAAACACTAGTTTGCTTGACCATGCAATCCTTAGTGTACTGTTTCCATTTGCAGAAGTTAATTATGGGTTTAGATCTTTGAAATGTTCTCTGCATGATTGATGTACATGGTTTTCTTTCCCAATAAAACTGTTGTTCATTCGTTTTATTGACAATTAGAGTAGATTATCTAGGACTTTGATTATTTGTAAGACGTTGTTGATTTGGTTAAATGTACATTGTGCAGGGCATCTCGACCACTCTATCATCCACCTAAGCCTCATCAGAGCCAGTTTTCCCATCTCCTAGCTAGGTTCCTCGTCTCACATCTGTCCTCTTGCCCACGTAATCCCACCTTTTTGTGCAATCATGGTTTCAGCCTCCTTTGAGCCAATTTAGCCATCTACACCTTCTCGCCACTCCATCCACCAGTCCCTGGGCCACTACCAGACCCATATCCTACCTCCATATCCCTTCATGCATCTCCCCTCACTCACCCATCCTCCAAAATCCAATTTTTAAACACCCTGTAGAAATTTCTGAACATCTTGTAGAAATTCCTGAACTTCCTGTAGAACCCCTGCAGACTTCCTATAGAAGCTCACAAATGAGGTTTCTTGAGAGCCAAAATTTGTGAAACTCTTTGGAAGGGTGTTAGGAACTCCTTAGACCCTCTCTGAACCTTCCCGACCTCTTCCAAGCATTTCTCCTCCTTGATCCACCCCTGCACAGTAAAAAGCCAATCAAAGGCACATGCATGATAATTCTAATAACTTATTAAAAAATACAAAAAGATGTTTTCCTCAGGTAGAGGTAGTCTAGACACATGTATTTTACCTTCATAGAAGTAATGGCATTCCTTCCAGTAGTTTGCATTCTCTCCTTTGCATCAGTAGGACTAGCTGGTAGAATTAGGGTTTGCTAGGGTTTGCGTTACTTTTTGGCTTTCAGTTCTTTCCGCAAGTAGATTAGCTTCCTTTGAGTTAGCTTTCATTCATCAGTTAAAAAGCTTCTTCTAAGAGCTCATAGAAGTTGGCTTAAGCCCCTAGCAGGACTTGTGCTAGCTGACCAAGTGACAACTGCGGCAAGAGCTAGTACTTGTGCATACAGCACCGTCGCTTCCAAGTTTGTTACGAACTACCGGGTTGATATAAGTAAAGAAGGGAGTCCCAGGAGTTGTAGCATGATTGCTGCAATATTGGAGCCCACCACATGCCTCATGGGCTCACCTAGATTTATACAAGTGGATCTGAACCCAAAGTAGGTTCTAGATCCTAAATAAACTCCCACAATATCTCTCATGATCCATAAAAACTCAAACCTAATCCCTTATCTCTATATTAGATATAACTAACCCTCAAATCTGTCAACTCTTCCAAAATACTCTTGAAATTTCTCCTAATTACAATAATTCTCATTTTCTCTTAAAACTATAGGAAAAATACATTAAATAATTAAATCCTAGCTTAGGGAAATAACTCCTTTAGTAAACATGATACCCTAGTATAGATTCTCCCGCATCACATCCTGAAGGATATGGATGAGGATGGTAATGTATCTCTTATCCAAGCTACTTGTTCCTTTTCTATGAGGTTGGATTACAGGCCCATGTTAATCAAATCATATATTTTTGCCTTATTAACCTAGATCTTGATATGGAAGACTTTGCCATCTTCTTATACAAAATATAGTCCTCCACATATGAGATACTTTCTATCTTTGTCCATGTGTCCAATCCTAGAAGGTTCTTCTTCTTATTATGCTCCTTATGGTTCATGGAGGGAACTTCCAACAATGATCTTTGATGTGGCCACCTCTATTGTAATGGACACAATGATTTTTTGGTTCCTTGCACTTTTAAAAATAATGGAAGTCTTATTGTATTTTCGATCACTTTGGATCTCTCATGTTGACATTTGACCCCTTTATTCGATGATCATTTTCCATTTCATCAACAGCTTCTATTATTTTCCCATGTTTAACATCCTTAGGCTTCATTTATTTATGAATTTGTTGTTCATCATTACTGCACACATAATTAATACTTGGTTCAATATCGGAAACCTAGTTTGCATCCACACACCAATTGTTAGAATTAAAACTAACATAATTGTTATCTACATCGACGATTCAATCATCATATGCAGATCTTCTAAACAGTTTGTGGCGCCATCTATGGGAATCAAACCCACATTCATATCAACAGATTTCATTTTAGCATCATCATTGTCCTCACCAAGCATCGGTCCTTGTTCTGGTTCACAAATGCATACATTCATCTCGGTTATCTAGAGTTTTTTTGCTTCCCTTAACAAAAATTTCAACTTGCGCTTTTGTCTTCTTGCAATCAACTACTTGATTGGCCATCTAGTTGTCCTCTTCATTACCCATCCATGTTTTTGATTTTCTAGTAGATCCATCAGCGCATTAAATTGTGCCTTCAACTAAAAAATATCTTTCTCAAATTCTTCATCACTTACGCCAATTGCTATGGCATTGCTGTGGCTTTTCTCTGGATTTTACAAATGACTATCCATAGTCATCTTCATCTCCTTCTTCCCTTGCATAAGCTGCAAACTGTTGTAATATCCCTTCTAATCATCTCTACAATAAATTGAAGAGACTTTGGGTGTCAGGTTCCTCCGATCATGCACCCAATCATAACAAACTTTTGAATTTGGATGACTTCTATTGAATTTGAATCAGATTCTTACAAAGAATTTCAATTTCAAACTAGTCTTGACTTTGACATCAATCATGATTTAGACTTTAATACATTTGACATTGTGACTCCCTTAACATTGCAAATCTATTTAATACATTTGACATTGTGACTCCCTTAACATTGCAAATCTATCATAATTGATTTAACTCTTTATACCAAAATCTTATGACTCATATGATTAAAAAAATAATTCCACTATATCTCTCTCATGCTCCACTCTCTTATTATAATATTATAGAGCACTAATTCTCTCTATTTAATTCTTCCACTCACGTTTAACCATTAAGTTTTTTTTGTTTCATAAGTTGCATGTCTTCATTCATTACATTCCAAGGTATAATTATGATCTTGTGGAACGCCTAAAGGAAAACTTCCAATGTAAGTGACACATTAGCTCTTCCACGCTCCAGGTAGGATTTTAATGTCACAGAAATTTTAAGTGATGAGCACATTAATATAAAAGACCTCATATCAACCTTTTGGCTTCAAATTATATTTCACAATGGCTTGCATATTTTCCTCGGAACAACGACGACGTGCTCTTGCTACAAATATTGATATTATTGGGGTGGATTGGTCCTCTTGAGATTGACTCTTCAAAAGCAGTTGCACTCTTTAAATTGCATCCTCATTGTCATCAACATTCAATGTTTAAGTGGACATTATATAGTATTTCACTGTAGTCTCTCTCTCCATAGATCTCTTCTTTTTATCCTCGGTATGTTCTCTCTACGGTATAGGTCCACAAATTTCCTCCTAATTCAAACTTTTTGAATTCCAAGAATCACTCTGGGCTCTAATACCAAAGATGATGGCACAGGCTAGGGGTTCTTCCATAATAAAACACACACAAAATACTCAAAAATATACACAGAAATATACTTCACAATTGATGAATAATTCATTAATAAATAAAATATTTACAAGAGAATTCTTGACCTAATCATTGGTCACTCATTCCTCACTTTCCTTCACTTACATGCCTCATGGGCTCACCTAGATTTATACAAGTGGATCTAAAACCAATGGAGGTTCTAGATCCTAAAAAGCCTCCCACAATATCTCTCATGATCCATAAAAACTCTCACCTAATCCCTTATCTCTAGATGAGATCTAACTAACCCTCAAATCTCTCAACTCTTCCAAAATACTCTCGAACTTTCTCCTAATTACAATAATTCTCATTTTCTCTTAAAACTATAGGAAAACTACACTAAATAATTAAATCCTAACTTAGGGAACTAACTCCTTTATTAAACATGATACCCTAGGATAGATTCTCCTGCATCACATCCTAAAGTATATGGATGAGGATGGTAATGTCTCTCTTATCCAAGCTTACTTGTTCCTTTTCTATGAGGTTGGATTACAAACCCATGTTAATCAAAGAATCTATTTTCGCCTTATTAACCTAGATCTTGATATGAAAGACTTTGCCATATTCTTATACAAAATATTGTACTCCACATATGAGATACTTTCTATTTTTGTCCATGTGTCCAAGCCTAGAAGGTTCTTCTTCTTATTATGCTCTTTATGGTTCATGGATGGAACTTCCAACATTGATCTTCGATGTGGCCACCTCTATTCTAATGGACACAATGGTTCTTTGGATACTTGCACTTTTAAAAATAGTGGAATTCCTATTATATTTTCCATTCCACTTCTTCCTTCCTCCTTATTTAGGAGAGGACTAATGCTATATATTCTTTGAATTAGTTAAATTCCATCATTTCTTATCCATCTACATGTATTGCATGGAGTATCATAATTATTATTGAATAACATCACCCACCTTCTTAAAATAAATACGTAGAACACCCAAGTAATTGATAACTACATTAAGGTCCTCAAGGGATATTTCTAATTGTATGGATTTCTTTCTAAACTTGATAGTGTACTTTCATACACTTTTCCCTTTATTTTACTAGTAGTAGTGTTCAATGGATTCTCTAGGCCTTGTCATATACTATAGATTAAAACTAGGACTTAATGAGGATTTTGAAAGCATCTTACTTGTTTACTAGTGGATCGACCTTCTAAGTGTCTCCATATGGCATTCAAACCAATTTTTGGCGTGAACCACTATTTTTAGTATGAAAGGACCACTTCATGTTATTATCTTATATATATATATATATATATATATATATATATATATATATATATATATATATATATATATATATCTATATATATATATATATATATATATATATATATATATATATATATATATATATATATATATATATATATATATATATATATATCACGTACACACACACACATACATACATGACAAATTTTGGTAATGATGATGGAAAAGGGAAGCCTAGGGATTCTCCGCTGCATAAATTACCACAGATTGTCCTTGCAGGGTGTGTCTTCTGATATGTAGGTGAAGCCAACAATTTTTGTGGTCAAGAAGTTGGGGGAAGGTGGTTTGGAGTTGCTTCAAAGTGAGGCCAATGTGCAATTCTCCTAGAATTTATTGTAGGAGGTGCTTTGCACAAATGTATCTATATAATGCTCTCAATGTGAGGAGTGACACCAAAGTGACCCGTAAGGTGTTCAAATCCTTGTGTGGGAGGCTTAAGGTTTTTGGAAGAGTGGTTGTGGATATGAAAAATGTGGATATGCAAGTAGCCAATAAGTTTGGGCACTTATGGTCAATGCTCCCACTGCTAATACTGTTGTGGATGCTGAGCATAGGATCACCTTGATCACATCCATGGCATAAAATATGACTTAGGATAATGCTTCCATGAAGGCTACCAATTTAGATCAGGAGGGTATGGGCCCACTTCTATGGTCTTCTTGGGAGGAAAACCTCAATCAAAGTTTACAAAACTTGGGAAACTCTCAGAATGATGTAGATCTACTGGAAAAAACCCTTTGTAATAATCAATCTCGGTTGGGAGAAGGGTTAAAAGAGTTGGCACATGGGGTGGGGTGGTTTCAAATATTTATTAATACCCTTAATGGGAAGTCCTCCATTTTTGGGTCTTGGGTTTGGATTATATGGCGAATCTCAAACAAGATATAGAGAATCGATTGGTATTTCCTGTAGATATACAACATCTCCTTCACGTAGGGAATCAACTACGTGATCTTTTTCAACTGTAGGATTACAAAATTTCAAGAAATTCCATCGTTGTCTTGAATTTAAGACTACGAAGGGGCACTTCAAGATGAAGGAACCTAGGAGGCTTAGCCTCCCACAAGGAAATGGCATAGGGTAAAGACTCTAATCCATCAAGTCTGCTACAATACAATCCTAGACCTTACATTGTTAAACAATAACAATAAACACCTACCATCAATGTAAACCTAACAAAGGTAAATCATTTTTTTTTGTTTTTCAATCCAAGGCAATGATTTGCAGATTAAATGTTTTTTGGCCCAAGTATGATGCTTTAAATCAATTTGTTTTTACAACCCGGATCAATAACTATGACATATACCCATATTAAACATGTTTCTTCATTGTTCAGTTCGATACCCAAGAATATTTGGAGAGAGTATTGAAAGAAGGGCCCTGTCTTTGGGGAAATGTAGGGCTCTTTATTAACCCTTGGTTCCCAGATTTTGATGCAACAACAATGGTGGTCTCAACAATGTGAGTATCGGTGAGGATACCAAATCTTCCCCTTCCTTTATGTCATTGCAAGGTCCTTGAGGAAATTGTAAACACCCTAGAGTCATTCAAGTAGATGAACTCTGAGAGAATAGAAAAAGGGTTATTTACCTCCACTAGAATCTATGTAGAATTATACCTAAGTAAAGGTCTACCTGATCACATTCAGCTAAAACATAAAGATTTCCAGTGGACCCAACTTCTAGATTATGAAAATACAACATTTAGATGCTAATCATGTTACCAAACAAGACACTTACAAGACACATGCCCTCAGGAAAAAGATCACCCCAAAAAGAAAAATGGGTCGGCCCATAAAAAGAAGGATGACAACCTTTCGACCCCTACCTCATGGAGGAAGAAGAAGGGGAAATCACAAAGAACCCTCCAAACCAAGAAGAAGGGGGTATTGAGGTCTAGAATGACAATGCAACCTACAAGCAAAATGGTACAAAATCAAAAGCGATCCATGCACTAGAAAAATAGAAAAATGTGGCACACAAAGAGAATGAGATGATGGGTACAAAGAGAGTTCATGTTTCTAAAAGTTCAGATTCAAACAAAGAACTCCCACTGAAGATAATTGGAAGCAATTTAGCAATGGTTCCAATCAACCCCAACTTAGGGGAATGACAGAAGGTCTAGAAAAAGAAAGGCAAGAAAGAGAAGTTAAGTGATTATTATCACACTTAACTTTGCAAGTTTATGTTATTTTTATTTTTTAGTTTTTTCTTATGCACATAAACTGAGAGGCTTCTCTTACTGAATGTGGTTAGCATCTACAAATGTAATTTTATTCATTTTTAAAAGTTGAATAAAATTACAACCTTTTCCCTTTGTAATCTATATATATATAGTTAAGAATTTATATTAAACTAAATATCACTATACATGATCAAATATGGCTAGTCTATCACTAGGGAAACTAGATCAACAACCAAAAATAAGTATTATGTCCATCTTGTTTGTAGTAAATTGTTTCTCATAGCTTCAAGAAAAAATAAAATATCCATATAACTAGCACTAAAGTTATGGAAAGAAACATAATTGCAATTCTTGTGATAAGAAGAAAAAATATAAAGAAATTATGCATGATAGAGACTGTTTTGAGGGGATGTTGACAGGTCATTGGAATTTTGTACTAGAGAGTGGTTAGTCTCAAGAAAATCTAGGTCATGGGATTTCTTAGATAAGGCTATAAACTTGGTGTGAACAACTTTGCCATGGATTTGCACCTCATCTAGTTGTAACAATATTCTTGATATGCCTCATTTCTTTCCATCAACACTTTTCCAACTAGAGTCTTAATCTATGAGTATAAATCCACTATTTTGAAGTATTTAGTATTTTTTCTCCTAGAGTTTCTTGTATTAGGTATCCAATTCCCCAACACCTCATCTATGTCTAAATCATTTTAAATTTATATTCCATTCTCGCTTCCTCCATTTTCTCAATTTCTTCCTAAATGTTGTGTAGTGTAAATCAAACTACCCTTATCAATTGTTTGGCCCTAGTTAAGGACATGGGAAGGGTGGAAGACCTCACCATTACTTTCTTATACATCCTTGGCCTCCTTGGTGCATAGTTCCTAGCCCTAAAATTGGAGTGAATGGAGTGAACCCATAAATCAAAACTCATACAATGATAGACCCTAATGTGATTACCACCGATAATGGGTCTCTCCATAATTATTATTCCTCTAAGTAGAATGAACATGGCTTGGAAGGATGGAACCAATGGTGTTAGAGGCCTATTAGAGTGGTGATTCCTTTAGCCCAAATGCAAACAATACTAAAAACAACAAAAGAAACAACTAAAATCAATAATTCCCAAAACATCTCTTACCTAGAATAATGGATGAGGCAGATGTTTCTTGGAGAAGTTGGTTGATACTGCCCAACTCCTCATCTCTGCTATCATTTAAATGATCATCTTCGTAGATTAAGACCATAATAGAGTAAGTCTTGACCACCTTGTCCTAAACATCATTGCAGGGTTAGTGACCATCCTACTCACCATAATGAATAGAAATTACACATCACCATGCACACCCCTTGCCATTATGTTGTGCGTACAATAAATCAAATATGGATTAGCCAACTATTTCATTAAGATATGAGCTCCATGGTGGAATTTGCATCAGGATAACATGACATGGACCCTACTATTGGTGGAAAAAATGATGAAAAAGTTGAGACCCCAGGTTCAAGCATAGGGGCCAACAAAATCTTCATTGTAGTCTAGTGTAGCGTGCCGACATTTTCACTTTACTCACAAAGAATAATTCGTCTCACCCGAGGCACGTTGTGACCTTACTTAGGTAAGGAGATGGAACCAAGCGTCAATAGAAATCACATGGATCTATCAATACATAGTAAACCCAAAACAAAATATCAAAGATACAACCATAACAAATTAAGCATTAAAAGGGAACATGTACTACATAGATGCAGTCACAACAAAATTTTTAAAAGGGGCTCATAAGGTCACACAAGAATACTCTCATATATCCTTTCAACTTATTATTTCATTAGGTTTAGAAGCACTACAATAATACATTCGGCTCAAAGCCTCGTTGATAGAGTTGAGTCTAGTCGTACAAGACAATACATATCTAGAATACTATAGAATATTATGGGCTCAATAGGCTCGTGACTTCCCAATAGTCACCTTTCATAAAAATGTGGTAAACATCAAAACATGACAAAAATTAACCTTGAAAATGAAGGACCAAACAAGCCCCGACCACATTCCATTGACTCGTCCCGGAGTCAATAATTTTTTGGTGCTGCTAATGTTGCATGTGCTTCCTGTTGTTGTGGTGATTCTTCCTATGCTGCTCCTCCTTAAATGGTTCCTTCAAACGAAGGACCCAGCTCTGGAACAAACTGAATGAATTCATTTTTGAACTGTGGGTACTCAGCAAGTGTCGCTTTCCATGAGCAAGTGAGAGTGCTTTCTTGATCGAGAAACTACACTGTGAGTTCGACTATCGGTTGGGTGGGGTGGGTCATCAATAGGGTACTCCATTGAGTTTCTACATCCTCATTGATCTGCTATAACATCTAGAAGTGATCATGTGCTGGTGGCTTAAGGTCACAGAGCAAGCTCTTAGTCATGCTTGATTCATCCTTGATTTGTTGGATTTGGATTTCAAGGGTATTCACCTATGCTAAGAGTTCCTTTCACTCGTTTTTGTCCTTGGTAGCCATGGCTTGGTTGAAGAATGGGTTGGATTGTTGGCGCAGGGGGTAAAACAGTTCATTTTTCTTGGCAAGGCAGCCCGACTAGTCTCGAACTTGTGCTAAGTGTCCCTTATCTTCTCCCGTAGCTTGAATAATAGAGACTTTTAGACAAGTCACTTCTGTGATTTTTTTCTCAATCTCACTAGTATAATGGGAGGAAAGATCTGGTAGTTCCATTTGAGTGGCAACAATACTATATTTGAGATATGTATTTGTTGATATGAGGTCGGTGTAGGATGCTTTAATGTGGTCAAAAAATTATAATTGAGTGCAAGCTGAAAAGTCTTCTGCCGCATCTGTGACTATCTTGGAAACCGAGGGCTAGAGATCCTAGAATTTTGTAGCTATTTCATCAATCTAGCACTATAGAGTCTACTTCTCCTTAAGGATGTGATCTCATTCTACTACAAGGGAAAGAATCTGCTACTACTGTTGTTCATGTTCAGTTGCTAGAGCCCTGTGCAATGCCTCAACTTGGCGTGCATCGAGTTGAACGAAATTAAACAATTGAGAGGATGACCAACTCTGGAGGTCATCGGGGGTCATCGTAGTGGGTTTGGGGAACTGAATCTGCAATGGTTGGCTGCTTGCAACTGATTTCTCAAACTTCCCTTGTAGTGATGTTTCTTGTTGTGAGGGATTAGTGGTGTAAGGGTTGAAATGATCTGGGACAGACTGTAGCGGTGGCGAAAAGGTGAGGTTGAAAGTTAGAGGAAATGTGCTTATGGTTTCGGTGTTCGAGTTCACAAAGGTGGTTGACTGTCCATTTTCTGTTGATGTGCTTGGTGAAAAGAGTAAGGATAACAACAATATTGTAATAGATTTTGCGATTGTGTTGTGTGATGCAAGTGCGTCATTAGTAGTTTTCGTAATGGATTGGATTACAAAATTAACCTCCATTTCTTTTTCTACATTAAGGGGATTTCCGACTAGAGGAATGTCTAAAATAGTGGCTGAGGTGGAGGCTGTTGCACTGATGGATTGTGTCACCTTGGGGATACTATGGAATTTGAGGCTGGATTTTCATGAGTGATGGGTGTGCTAACATGAGATTGGGATTCCTTGTCAGTAAGATCAACAATTTGAGTGGAGGTGGTTTTAATCGGCTTCTTGGGTATTGATAGTGGCCTGGCAATAAGTGGGGGAGTGTCCTTTATTGTGGGTTCAACGTGTGAATGGGGTCACATTGGGGGAATTGAAGTGATGGTTGGGCTATAGGTTAAAGAGGCAATTGAAATAGAGCTAATAAAACCAGAAAAGGTAGGAAAAGGACTTACTGATGCCCTGAGATCCTCCATAGTGCTATGGAAGGACTGCATGTGTGTCTCAAGCTTCTTGATGGTTTGATTGAGTGTTTCTTCGGTCAAGCGCTTCCGTGAAGCAAAAGGGGTTTCTTGAGGTAGTTTTTGAGGCACCATCCCTCAAAACAGGTATATAACCTTCCCATCCCGAACTTATCCAGCAATCCAGTCCAAGATGAGACCTCAATATGGAAGGCCACCTCTAATAGAAAAAACAGTTGGGATCGCATCTAAAACATGTCAGGGTTGATGCACTTAGGCCCCACTTAGGTCCTGTCCTTAATTACTCCAAACTAGATATCATGCGAGTATTCATCAAAGAGTGATGGTGGGATTCTTGGCCTAGCCTTAGTGACATCCAACATTTTATGGTACCATCTGAGAAAATAATATTCATTAATTTCCTTGCTGCTAGGTTCCTCAGATGTTTTTATATGAGTGGCGGGGGCTAATCTTCATAAACCGGTGCCATCTCTTTTTCTTTTTGTGGGCATCGATTCCACATTGTTAAATAAATGAAAAGGTATCCATAAATAAAATAAGTGTCCCTCTTGTATACATCTTCACGAGCTTCGAAGAGCTCATTTAAAAAAAAACTACACCAATTTAGTTGTGTGCCTTCCACACAAGATTCTGTAACTAAGATAGTGTCCAATGTGAACTTTCCTTTTGAGAAATAATACATGAGCTTTCCAGCAATCATATAATAGGTGAATTTTATGTTAGGATTGTTAATTGATTCGATCAGGGTACCCTTACCACCACACTGGGTACCATACATGTTGGAGTAGTTTTCGTCAACCATCTTATTTCCTCTATTAGAAGTATTTTGAAATGCAGTTGACATCGTAGCACCTGCAAAAAACAACCCTATGAGTCTGTGAATGTTGATGGCATGGATTGGGTATTCCTTGTCGAGCCATAGAGACCCTCCATGCATTCTGCTGATGAGGAATAATATTCATTGCATCGCTTCTCTTGCAGTGCTGAATACTAAAAGACTTTGTAGATTTAGTAGCATCGACCTCTGTATTCCTCTGAAGTCTTCTTTAACTTTTGTTGACTAGATTCCATTATATTTGGTGAAAAATTCTGTATAGACCTATTGTTTGAGTGTTGGGAACTAGAAAGAATATAAGAGATCATTTTTGACAAGCTTAACCTTGTCATGTTTGCCATAGAGAAGCTCAATTTTGGTGATTCTTGAGTCTGTTTCAGTGGTTGGAAAAAACATTATGGTCTTAGTCATGGTTGCAAGCTGGAAACTATCCACGATAGATGCACGGGGCTTGAATTTAGGCTGAGGGCCAGGGAAACTTGACACAAACTCTAGATTGGGAAATTTGACCACCTATGCTTTGCTTCTGAATAAGTTATATAAGTTAGAAAGATTAGACACAATGATTTTGATTAGACTGCTTAACTAATTAAGATGGTAACTTTCCATGCTATATTCAAATCATAACAGTAATAATGACTGTGACCTAGGCCTGACCCAGATGACACAAATAATGAAAAAGGAGGGTGGAGATGATGGGCAATTTTGATGATATTATGGCATGTTCATAGAAGTTGATGAACGGATCTTGTCAGTGAAAAAAAGAGAGAAATTTAGCCGAAATTCAAACTGATGTAGGGAAATATTACTAATTATGATGGATAAGATGATTGGCACGTGCGATACCTCAACCACAAGAAGTTGTGGAGGGGTGACGTGACTTCCACTACTAAAATAACTAGAGAAAATTTATTCATGACTGACTCGACTTAAATAACTGACACAACTAACACACTAAAAGAACTAACTAACTCTTCCTATACCTATCTACGATCCCCTTTTGGGTATCAAATCATTTTGGTGTAGAACTAGTTGTGTCGTGGAAGGCATTTACGCATGCACCATTCAACCAACCAGATAATAGGACTCCATCGAGTTGTGCAAGCTTGAAAGCTCCTGATTCTTTCACTTCTGCAACAGTGAATGGTCCTAAACAATGCAATCTCAAATTTCCAGGATGTTTCAAGAACTTGCTGTCATATAGGAGGACCTAGTCCCCAAATGAAAAAAAAATTCGCTTTATGTGTTAGTCATGCCATGCTTTTTGCCTCTCCTTCTCGATAGTTTGGTGGAACTCTACTAGAAATCTGGCTTTGTCCAACTCCCAGATTTCTTCTAGGCATTTTGTAATTAATTCATACTCTGTCATGTGTGTAGCCTGTGCAATAAAGAGGTTTGGAATGATGAAATCAGTGGGAACTATGACTTCTCATCTGTAAATAATCTAGAAGGGAACATACTTATGTAGGCGCTTTACGGTGTTATGATAAGCCCATAAGGTGGTCGACACTCATTTATCCCAATCGTCACTATTAGTAGAGCGTATCTAAGTGTGGCCCTTCTCTAATATTTTGTTAAAGTATTACACAATACCATTTGCCTAAGGGTGGTATGGGTTGCTCTTATGGCACTGGATCATAAAATTTTGCAGCAATGAAGCAAATGTCTCATTAATGAAGTCAGTCCCCTAGTCACTTGTGAGGCTTCGGGGGCACCCAAACTGAGCAATAATATTTTCAAAGATGAATTTGGCAGTAGTGTGTGCAGTGCAATATTTAACTAGCGCCACTTCAGCCCATCTAGTAAGGTAGTCTATGGCAATGATAATTTACCTAGCATGGGAGTGACACACTGGAGGATTAATTGGTCCCCAAAAATCAACCGCCCACTTTTCAAATGCCTGCAATGACCGTCATGCCTGTAATGGAAGTTCATCCCTATGTGACAACTTTCCCACTCGCTGGTAGACGTCGCATTTTTGAGCATATTCCTTTGCATCTCAAAAAAGTGTGGGCCACCAGAGTCTTGCCTGTAGCACCTTCCTTGTGGTTGCCTTCCCGCCCATATGTCCTCCCACAACTTCCGAATTACATTCCCACAATACATCCTATCTCATGATCAAGAATAGACCTACACAATATCTGGTCAAGACCTAACTTGTACAACTTCCCCGCAATCAACTGGTAATCTGCAACTTGGACCACCTTGTGCCTCTGCTAGGTTTTCATGTACTCCTTCAGGAATTTACTTGTGGCTAAAAATAATTCAATGTGCTCCAAGTATTCTGGTATGGCCTCAACTCAGAAAAAGTTGACATTTGACTGTTGATCATCTACTGACCCCCCCACTTCACCAAACTCTAACTGGGAAAGATGGTTAGGTCCCACGTTCAGTCTCCCAAGGTTGACAATTACTTCGAAAGTGAACTCCTGGAACAAAAAAATCCATATACAAATACTTCTTTCAAGTATAGGCTTGTTCACTAAATACTTCAGGGTTGAATGATTAGTAAGGAACTTGAACAAGCCTCATAAGATATAGTGCCGAAATTTTTGTAGTGAGTACACCATCGCAAGTGATTCACACTCATTTGTGGTGTAATTCCTTTCTGTCATGGATAATTTTCTAATAGAAAAGTAGATTGGGTGATCAAGGTCTCCATATCTGGGTTGAGCCAAAAAAACTCCCAAGGCGATTCCTGATGCGTCAATATGGACATGAAATTGCTTGTTCCAATATGGACAAACAAGGATTGGTGTGTTTGCTAGCTTTTCCTTCAGCACATTGAAATCAACTTCACATTCATTGGACCATGAAAACCTTTCATATTTCTTCAATAGATTCTCTAGCAGTGCTAAGGTCGATACGTAGTTGTGGATGAACCTACAGTAATATCCTGTATGGCCAAGGGTGGATCTCATCCGCTTAACACTTGTCATTGGGGGGCATATTCAAGTTTATTGTGACTTTAGTAGGATCAACACATACTACCTCTTTATAGACTATATGGCTTAGAAGAATTCCGGAAGGGACAATGAATATGAACTTTTTCAAGTTTAAGGAAATCTACAGTTGTCCACAATGGTCAAACATCACTTGTAGCAAATTATACTGTCTTTTGAGAAAATTGTAGACGTTCTAATCATCCATCTAAACCTATAGAAACCTTTGAATATAATCCAAAAAGGCAATGATTACAATCCTCGAGAATACTACCGGTGCATTCTTGAGTCCAAAAGGCATGGTATGGTAAGCGTAGGATCCCCATTCAGTTGTGAATATGGTTTTCTTATTATATTCTTCCACAATACGAACTTGGTGATAACTAGATAATCCATATGTAAATAGGTCAACTTCATTTCCTACCACATTATCTAGAACCTCATCGCTAAAGGAGTGGGGAAAGGGTCATGAACACAAGCATTGTTCAGACTTCGCTAGTCCATGCATACCCAAATTTATTTAGAGTCCTTTTTTTTTGTATAACAAATGGACTAACCCATTCAACCTCGTCAACCGAGAAGATAAACCCAGATGCAAACATTTTTTCTATTTCCTTCTTCATCTTCTCTTTGACTCTCGGGTTCAATCTATACGACCAATATTTCATTGGATTTGCATCAGGTTTAAGCACATTCTTTATCTCCCCTAACTCCCTCTCAATTCCCTTAAGCTCTGCAACAGATGAAGAGGACATGTCTTCATATTCTCTTAAAAGATCAAATATTTCCTTGGTGCTCTTCTCATCCCAGTAATCTCCAATCGAGGCTAATTTCAGCTTCTCATCAATGCCAATATTGTGTTTTCACAAATACAGAGGTAATAGTTGCGGACCATCAATTACAGTCCCATATTCAATGCTCTACTCCCCTTCAGAATGCTTGAATGTTAGATGCCTTAATTCCATCAAATTGTCTTAGACTCCTTGAATGTTAGATTTCTTAATTCCTCAAAATCGTCTCCATCAAGCTCCCGATCTATCTTTCCGCAAGCCACAAATTCATGGAATCCAGATTCATATATGTGCTCAAAGGTGTTCTGGTCTCTAAAGCCTTCAGTCAATGACCCTACCGATAGAAAAATACTTCTAAAAACTTGTAAATTGGTTGTTATTCTTTCATCATCATCAGTGAAGGAAAAATCACTGAGAAACCGAGCTGCCATACAGTCCCATTCATTGGTCTGTCTTCTTATCTCTTCCTTTACATACCATGCCTTCAGAAATGTCCCCAAGGTGTGGACAAAGTTGTTCACCCACAAGTTCTCTAGAAGTGTTGGCTTATTGGGGCCAGACCCAGGTTCAGATTTAAGTTAGCCAAACAAATCCCGGTACTACTGGCCCTTTCGGCAGTCCGTGAAGTGTGAACTGAGGTCTCACCCGAAGTAGTATGGGAGGGTGCTAGAACCAAGTTTTTGCACCCTGGAGATGTCTGATGAGTTCAAGTGGTCCGCAGTTTGATCCTGCGTGCAGGTTGCTTCACGCACTTTCTCGTGCCTCGCAGCCTGATATACTGCCTTCGTGTAGCCCTACCAAGGGGCTGAATGTCGTGTTCTGCATTATTACCCAAGACCTTACTGGTATTCCAACAATAGTTAATTAGCTTTGCCTACTTGAGTGCTTTAAATATACTTAACAATATAAAACATTCATATAGGTGCGCACAATAAATAAACAATATATTTGCAAATTATATCAATCATTCATTAACCTGTTAGCGCTCGAATTTGCCTCGGGCTGAGGAAGGCGAAACTCAAGGCAACATCAAACCAAGCTCAGGACAGGAGAGGGCTCTCTCCGGGTCTATCTCGGCAAAAGGTCTTCAAAGGGGCTGAGATGACCGATATGAATACTGATTTTAGGCTAGTAAATTGATAAAGATAGTTTGATTTAAGATTTTTAGGGTTTTGTTGGAAAACAGGGAAAGGCAATTTTGGGTGCGGGGATGTGACACAGTTTTTACAGAGGTCTTTTTAGGGAAAGGTAGGCAATCGTCCTGATGTCTTTAAAGGAATTGAATGGATAGATATGACTGGTGAGGAGCTAAGGAGAGCGAGAAACTTTCAGGAGTTCTCCTTAAACAGATGAAAACATAGATATTAAACAAACTTAAAGGCAGAGCATACAAGATTATGAATTCTACCTCAACACTTCATTTGTTTAATTTGCAGAAGAGAATAGTAGGAAAATGATACACATAACAAACTTACAAGTACATGAGATAAACACACCATCAACACAAATAACCACAGGAATCCCAAATAGTGCTGCAAAACCCTGGTCTTTCCTTTGCCAAAATTGCAGAGATACAATGTGTAATACAGTCTAAACTTATCCCTCAAGAGTCCAACCATGAAAATGACTAAGAAAATACATAATAGGCAAGCTAACACATTCCCTTGCCTCTAGGGGTCGAGCTCATCATCCTAGGAGCTGTTTCAACCAATTCTAAACTAAGCACTACAATCTAGGCAATCAAAACAACTTGCCTCTATAAGCTAGGAAACCAATTCATTCATTAAATTTTTGCTATTTTATGAATGAATCTTCTAGAATAGGTAAATAAGTGTCATGTCAACATGAAATTTCATTAATTACATCAAGGAAGGTGAAAAATCCCTCCAAAAGTCAAAACTGGTCAAATGGCTGCGTTTTCTTGAGCTGAAGAGGAAAAACTTGGAAAATACCTTGATGCGTAGCGCGCCAAACCCCTACACGTAGCGCGCCTTTCAGCCCACTTTTGGGGCACTTCCCGGCATCCAAATTGAGTTTAGGTGGGCTTGTTGGAAAGGTCTAGATGTCTACTTTCCAACCCAAGTGGAATTTTTCAATTTGGTGCCCATTTGCTTCTCCAAAAGTGCATTCTCCCAAGACTGCTTCCTGTGTGTCCAAAAAGGGGCAGTAAGGTCATTTTTTGCAATTTTTTTGACCTTTTGGGGCCCAAAACTTGATGAAATGTCTTGGCAGTGGCTGAGCAGGTGTATTTCATCATGAAAAATCCAAAAATGCAGACCTTTTGTGAATTGGACCTCCCCATCTTCAGGGTAGCGCGCGGCGTGCTACGCATTGAGGGCAAAAACCTGTTTTTAATACAAAAATTTCAAAATTGACCAAAACTTCTCCAAATTTTTTGAGATTTGAGCTGGGGGTGTATCATACAGTACCGTGCTCCTTCAAGGAGGTTTTGGCCAAAATTTGGAGTGGATCGGGCCTTTTCGCCGTTTTAATGCCTTGCTCAATCGCCTCTTAAGGATCTTCATTTTCGCTTTGCAAACATGCATGCGTGCCCAGTAATCCAAGCAATACCCTGCTGTGCCAACTGATGCATCACTATGATCTTAATCAGTGCATAATGATAGATGCTCTTATGCTGATGTGCTGGGCTCTTCCTTTGTACTAAAGGCACCATCCTCTCTATGTTGCGACACATGAAAAATGGAATGTTCATCATTCGTACCCTTGTGAAATGCATCAACAAACGGATATGGTACAAATATAGACGTGAAAATATTCCCTCACAAGTGAAATACCGAATAATAAGTCTCATCAACGGTGCATATTCATCCCTTAGGAATCTAAAAGGAAAAATAGCAGTTAAGTGCCTCATACACCCGGGTTTGATATATGGCTCATAGTGAAATCTGTCTAACTGCTGGCGCTTATTCCATTCCTCCCCTACATTTGGTATCCCGGTGGCCTGAGCAATAATCTTAGGTGACAAAGTGAAATCCACTCCAGCAAGGTTTACATGACCATTCTGCAAATGTAGGACAAATAAGCGAACTAGTTCTCGGTGATGTTGGATTTGTGAGATTCGCTCACAATATTCAAAACATGATTGGTACTGAAAACAGTTCATTGCAAGTGGACAAGCTTGCAAATGAGCCAAAGAAGTGGGCTCCTCCCTGACATGCCGACCACCTTTGCCACCCTTGTGATACCTCCTTGGCACCTTTATTTCTGGTGTAGAATCACTGTCATAGCTCTGCTCATAAGCTGATTTGGTTTGTGACATATTTTTGAAGACAAGATGGCTGAAATGTATATGCTGACTGTGCACACAATTGACTGCTGTTTGACTTTTTCCTTTTTCAAAATGTTGTAGTTTGCTTGAGTTAAGAAAGGATTTGAATGCTTGCTGGAAAGTTTCTGGGCGAAAAACCCAACGCGTAGTGCGCCTTGCCCAACGCGTAGCGCACCTCTGGTGCGTAGCGCACAAACAAATTAACACAGGAAAAATCGTGCTGATGCGTAGCGCCCCCTGGGTGCGTAGCGCGCCCACCCTGATGCGTAGCGCGCACCCAGCTACATAGTGCATTTTGCAGGAGGCTTTTGGAGGCCTTCCCAGTGTTAAAATCAGGCACAGGATAGCTCGTTGGAAAGGTCTTTGAGACTACTTTCCAAAACAACTTGAATTTTTCAATTTGGAGTTCATTTGCCCTGTCAAAAATCAAATCTCTCAAGACTGGTCAAAATGTGCTAAATGAGGCTGCTTCAAGGCAGAGTGCTGTTGCAGTCAACTTTTAAATGCCTTCCTCAACTCCAAATTGATCTCATGATAGCCATTGGAAATATCTTTGTGTCTAGTTATCATTTGACTCATCAAGAAAGTCATTTGGCCAACCAAGCTAGGAGAAAACTTGATTTTCCCAAGGTCACTTTAGAGGTGCATTCGATTCTCCTGAGGCAACGGTATTTTTGACATTTCTCTAAAACCATGACACCTGTGTAAAACGTGAAGGAGTTTTTTCTTCCTTGGCATGTTTTGGAAAAAAACCTCTCTTAGTTTTCCAAAATTCATCTTTGATTGCTCTGAAACATCTTTTGAATGAAACTTATCCCGATGTGTGAAACTAGGAATTTTGTGGAAATGAAGCGAAATGAAGGGGATGAGGGGCTTGTAAATTCTTGGGGAAATTGTTGGAAGTAGGGAGGGATGTTAGGAAGTAGGGGAAAGTGGAATATCAGAGATCGAGTGAGGGGAAGGATTCAAAAAGGGCAAAACACAGGCCTAGTCTAGAAAATTGCCAAGTTGTGGCAAGAAATTTGGGGGATCTCAGTGATGGGAAGTGTTTGATAAGGTACTTTAATGATAGGGGAAGGTGTATGAACATCTGGATACAAGTTTTGCTAATGATTTGACCATCCAAGAGAAATTGCCTTCTAAACCCTAGGAGAGGCAAATGAACCTTGCGTAGGCGCAACTGAAGCATGGATAAGCTGTAAAATGGCCCTATGGAACCTGACATGATGATGAAAACCCTATGAATGATGATAGACTCAGCTGAATAGTGGAATAGACTGACATCTGGGCAATTTTGAAAGGAGTGAAAGCAAACCCTAGACCTAATGCCTAGTGACCAAATTTTGCTTGAAGACTCACTGAAATGACAAAATTTGACCTTAACACTCTGAGACCACTTTGTAAGAGCATATTTGATCATTGGAGGAAAGCTGGAAAGACTGACACTAAAATAACCCAAGAATAGATACACATAATTATAACAAAACTTCTCTTTATTAATTCCTTCCTCAGTTACAGAATCAAATTCGCGCTGCGCACTCAGCTGTAGGGGTCCTCGCACTCAGCTACGGACTACTAGGCCTCTGCGCACTCAGCTGCAGAGCCTTCTCCTACTCTATGGCCCAAGACACATTTCAACTTACGACTTAATCACTCTTCTTCATTCTCACCTTTTATTCTTAGAGCCTTGCTCTATTTATACAATCCCATGGTCCGTGGACCATGGGTAGGTCTATTCAGCCGACATTACATTACAAAACTAGGGCAGACAACCTTATGACTCTATCATATTTTCGCACCCCGCGCCCACAATTTGTGGAGCTTTACAACAATATTTGGTCAAAACTTGGGCTTTGAGCCCCAAAACATGCCTTGGGGGTATTCCATGCCCAACAAGCCCCCAACACAAACATCGTGACTTGCCCTCGAGTGTTATGAAACCAGCTCAAGGAAAGATAGAAAAGATAGATAAACGCCTTAGAATTCAGCCTCTTCGAGGGGGAAACCTCCTTTACATTACATAAATGAACAATTCTTGGATGATACAAATGACAAGACCTCCTTTCTATATATAGGAGTCTAAGGGGTCATAATATAATCAAAGCCAACATAACGATAATAATGTAAGGGCACAATAATAACAATAGTGGGCTTCTATGGGGCACAATAGTAATAATATGGGGACTACATGGGTACAACAATATAATAAGGGGGTTGTACTAATAACAATAAGGGGTTACCCTAGTAGTATAGGGGCCTAACATGCCCCTCTCCTTCAAAAAGTGTTGTCCTCAACGCTTGAGTAGTTCTTGATGCTTCTGTATAAAATTCTTGTCCTCCCATGTGGAATCTTCAACAGGTAAGTTCTTCCAGTTGATGAGATACTCTGAAATTGATCAATTTCGTAGCTGTCGGGTTCTTGTTTCTATGACTGCTCCAGGTTCCAATATGATGTTTCCTTCCTCTTCAATTTTTGGCAATATTGTTTGAATTGGGATCTTTTGAAACTTTTGAATAAGTGACCATACTTCTTCGTCCTTCTTCCATTCATCCCTTGCTTCGTTTATCCAATCTGGTTGGATAATAGAAATAGCACAAAACAATGCTTCCACATCCTCATCCTTTCTTGAGAGTGCATCTGCAACAAAATTTTTCTTCCATTTTCTATAGATGATATCAAAGTCATAACCCAACATATTTGTGACACATTTTTTCTGTTCTTCTAAAGATAATAGTTGTTCTAAAAAGTATTTAAGACTATCATGATTTATTTTTACCTTGAAGTGTCTTCCCATTCGGTAAGGTCGTCATTTCTTAAGTGCATGTAGTATTTCCAACATTTCCTTCTCATAAATAGCTTGCTTGAGATGTAGCAGTAAAAATACCCGATCACCTACATCAAAACATTTTTCACTACGATGTTGATCTACCTGTTGTTTCGTTTGATTTTGCACCGAAGTGGCTTTATCCTTTAAAAGTTGGAGAACTTGTTGTTGATGCTCGATGTGATCTTTCACTGCTTGAACCTTTTTCTTCTTGATATGTCCTTCTATCTCTAGAGTTTGAGGAGTGGTAATTTCTTCCAATCCTTTACAAGATATGGTCAGATTCATTTCTTTATGCTCGATGTGATCTTTCACTTCTTGAACATTTTTCTTCTTGATATGTCCTCCTATCTTGATAGTTTGAGGAGCGGTAATTTTGACCAATGAATTACAAGATATGGTTGGATTGATTTCTTCTTTCTTGATGTGATATTTCACTTCTTGCACCTTTTTCTTCATGATATGTCCTTATATCTTGAGATTTTGAGGAGTGGTAATTCTTGCCAATGCTTTACAAGATATGGTCTTATTCATTTCTTCTTTCTCTGGGGTGGGGTCCTGACATATATCCTCTTCTTTTGATGTTTCTTGATCATTTTCTTCCTCTTCATATTCTATGTAAAATAATTTCTTCTCAACACACCTATGACCTTTAGTGCATTTGCTAGCACAATTGTAACAAAGCCCTTTTTCTCTTTTTTCTTCCAATTATTGTGGTGTAACCCTTGTAGGTTGTGGAAGGCTAGGAGAAACAACACTTCCATTTTTATAGTTGTGAGGGGTATGCTTCCTGGTTCCATAATTTTGCTTTCCACTATGTCACAAAGCCCTTTTACTCTTTCCAATTGTTGTGGTGTTGTTCTAAAGAAGGTGTTGCTCTTTGTATCCTCATAATGTGCTATCATTTCCTCCGTGAAAATTGACCATGTAACAAGTTGCTTATGAGAACAAAGCCCTTCATACCATAAAAATTGATCCAATTCTAAATATGAAGATGCAATACATGCCTTTGTAATAGTGGTACACCATGTAGATCAAAATATTGCTCCATATGAAGTATCCAATTTATCGGATCCTTGCCATCAAACTTCCTCATATTGCTTTTTCTTGATTTTAGGAGCTCTATATTGAAATGACTGTAACTCTGTACTTTTGGATCTTTAAGTTCTGAAACTCTGAAATGTAGTAGCCCTCTGCATCCTCTTTCCAATGCCACCAGTCTAATCCAAATTGGATTCTCCAAGAAAGCGTTATGCACAATCTCCCAAGATGACCTAATTATAAACCTTTCCAAAAGAGTGAACTTGTATGAAGTGCCACGTGTCACTGTTTCAACCTTTGGCACTGAAAAATATACAAAGAAGCTACAGTCCGGCCTATTTTTGTACCTTCTTACAAAATTTCAATCTGATGCTTAGAGAGAAAGTTGTGACAATTTTCCCCAGGTCACCTATTTGGAATGTAATTCAGGAGTCTACAAAAAGACCAACTTCCTTAGATCATATCTTCGCAAATATAGCGCGAAAAGCTCTGAAATTTGGACTCAAGGTTCAGCGTGATGTCTTCTCAAATGGGTTGTTTTTTTAGCTTCTGAAACGTTGCAAAAAAAAATTTATAGCGAAAATGCCACGATGACCTATTTGGAGCAGCAAAACCCTAGAATCCAAAGCTCTGATACCAAATGTTATGAAACCAGCTCAAGAAAAGATAGAAAAGATAGATCAACGCCTTAGAATTCAGCCTCTTTGAGGGGGCAACCTCCTTTACATTACATAAATGAACAATTCTTGGATGATACAAATGACAAGACCTCCTTTCTATATATAGGAGTCTAAGGGGTCATAATATAATCAGAGCCAACATAACAATAATAATGTAAGGGCACAATAATAACAATAGTGGGCTTCTATGGGGCACAATAGTAACAATATGGGGACTACATGGGTACAAAAATATAATAAGGGGGTTGTACTAATAACAATAAGGGGTTACCCTAGTAGTATAGGGGCCTAACATCAAGTCACTCTGTCGGCACGGTGATCTTTGCACGGAGTCCCTCCAACTATTCTTGAACTGCATGGAGGTCAGCAATGCACTGAGCTGCTACTTGCTGGATCTATTGCATACATTGTTCTGATACCTCTGTGTTGGGAGTGCTTCTCTGCATTAATGTGTGCATCCCCTACATGTGTGCGAGCTTGCCTTCGATATATGCCCTGATAGTGAAGGCCTCGTCGATCCAAGGCTGGATGCGTGCTTTTAGGACTACTTCCTTATGTCGTGTCGTGTCGACCTGCTCCTTCAGTGCTTTAGCCTGCTGTGTCTGCACAAGCCTCTGGGTGAGGACCACCGTCTGCGCAGTTCCTCGAACATTGTCATACTGCTATTGGAGTTCTCGTACCTTTGTCTATAAGCGCTGGATGTTGGGGTCCTCCTACAGATTTGTGAGGACCCCAAGTGATTCTTCCAACATGCTAGTGAAGTCTCATACTGCACCTCCGATTTCCTCCAATCCCCCTGTGATAGCGCTAGCACGCTGTTATCTGAATTCCGAGGGAGTGGATGGCTGTGCCTTTAACCGTCGCTCGGTGATCTGAATATTTAGCTCCAGCTGAACCTTTGTCATTTCCTCCTTGGCCTCACGGACCCCTGCTGCTAACCTGTGGATCCACACTTCTACTAGTATATCTGCTAGGATGGCTAGCTCTGAGACGCTTTGGCAAGTGTCATCTATCACCTGTACTAGCTGTTGATTTTGTGACACCAATTCGTTGCGCTGCAAGCTTAGTTGTTCCATATTTATTTTCTTCTCATTGAGGACTTGGAGCACACGGCTCTCCCTAGCTCGCAGCTCTGCAATTGTCCCATCCTGCAACACATATATGTATCACATGGGAGGTTAGCTAGATTAACACTGATATCTTTCAGCGCGCTAACCGAAGGTCTGTCGGTCTCATTTGATGTCACTAGTGCCCCTTCTGGCAACACTATTATGTTTGTCATCCACGTGCGCAAAATCTTCTCTGTTGTCGTGGATCCGACTGTGAAGTTGGTCGAAAGGGTACCAACGTGAGGGGGATGCACCTGTAATTCCTACAACTACGCTCTGAGGCCCCCCAACACAATCTGGTTCTCCTACATTAAATCTTGGAGAGCCTCATTGGTGAAATCACAGACCATCTCACTGATGTCATGCTGATCACCCTCGGTTAGGGTGATCGGGTCAATGGACAATTTTGAGGCCTTGACCTTCTTCTGCGACCCTGCCCACTCTGTTGGGTGCTGCTGCTTCAGCCTTGTTGACGCGGTTCATGTGTCCATGCCTCCTTCTTCTATTTCTACTTCCTCTGCTTCCTTCCCCTGTGACAACGTTGTTTGGCCCTCGCCCGCCTTCACGGCTGCTTCCTGTGCTGCTACTACTGCTAATGGCCTTTTCTTGCTCAACTGGTTTCTATGCCACATTCTGCGCTGTCCACAATTCTGCTATTGCTATTTCCTTCCTTCATTCTTTGGCCAACTGTGCGATGTGCAGCTTGGCCTCGTCTTTCTTATTTTTCGCTGTCGACTTCTCGAGTTCTGCAATGTTTGGAGCGCGCCATTCCAGTGTCCATGCCTACAGGACATTGAAAATGGCGCCGTTGGTGGCTACAAACAGTAGCTTTGTCCACTATTTAGTCGGGTCCTTGCGCACCCTAATATATATGTTATGCATGTCTGCCTTAAATTCTGCAAAACTCTGCAGACTGTTGTAAACCATGGGTGACAACCGCAACTTAGGGTTGATCCAAATTCTAAGGTTCATCTCCATGAACACCCATAAGATATTGTTGTTGCATATCCTTTTAGCATCCTTCACGACCAAGAGTGAAGCATACTTTGCAGCCTCTGGTAAATCTCTATCAATTATGGGGAATTGACTATCCTACAGCAATTCCCCAGCTACGAGCACTATGGACAACAATAGCCATGCATAGTGGAACATTTTTCCTTGTTCCTGGGCCTCGCGGCAATTCTTTAAAACTTTCGTGCAGAGGAATTCAGACTAGTTAAACTAGACCCCCTCCACGCACTACTCGGCTAGTGCGACCATCGACGCAGGTACCTCGTCTGCACGGCACTTGCACACAACTTTTCCTACTAGGATTTGGGTTACCATGTGTACTTCCTTGTCCTTGATGCTGGAGATGGCGTAGCCCCTATTCTTCTTTTCCAGCTTGTACTTTTTCTTCATGGCCCCTGTGATGGCCAAATAACTGCCCTTCCCTTCTGATATGGATGCGGGGTCCTCTCCTTTGTATGGAAGCTGAGAGACGTGATGAATCAAGTCTGCCGTGATGGGGATGGGCTCCTCTAGCCATAAACACACATCATGCACCAGGAAGAGCAGCTCCCTGATGACGAAAGTGGTTATTGGGGCACGGTGGAAATGCGACACCCAGAGTAGGTTCAACGACCCGGCCTTTTCCACTCCGCGCAACCACTTCTATGGCTCTAATTCTGTCAACCCCCCCCCAGCGGTGTTTTGCTTCATAAGGTTTCCGGTCTCAAGGTGAGGGAACTTCTCGTGGTCAGCAAGGTCCCAATATTTGAATTTTAGGCTTGACATGCGGTCCAGGTGCGTGCCTACAAACGTAATGCCATATGGGAGGAGCGAGGTTTGGAGCAAGCTCTTGGTCTCGTCCAACTCCTTGGGCGCTTTGGCCTTCCCTTTTCGTGGGGGGACATAGGCGAGCAATTTTGTCACAAAGTGCATAGGCTGAGTATCCACCTCCTTGCCTCCATCTTATTCTTCTGCGATGATAAACTCCTGCAGATCTTCTTCTTCTTCACCTATTTCTATAGTTACGACTTTCCCCTTCTCCTCCATCGACAGTTTGCTGTGTAGTGGGTTCTGTGGGGACACGCGTACATGAGCCATTGTTTGTTTGTCCTTCTTGGGTCTTGGCGTGCGTGGCGATTTCGAGATTTCTACCAAAATCCCGGCACCTTTTGGAACATCCCCCATAGTTAGGGCCTATGCGACCTCCTCGGCAGTCACTTCTGTATCTCCATACCATCCTTAGTTGTTGCCATTGCATCTGTGCAACAATATATCACTAGCGAATTCAGGGGCTTAATCAACACTCGGCTCACAACAATCAGGAGTCTGCTTGACTGCTCAATTCGCAAATGACTAAGAGTTGTTTGCAGGGTATCCCTTTGTATTTTATAGTGCTTTTGGAATTTGAATTCGACATTTCCCCCCAAATCCGGTCCATTAATGCTCCCTTGGTGGAAGATTTTCCCAGATTTTGCCCATAAACTGCATCTTAAATTCCTACCTTCCACTCCATTTGGCCTCAAGTCGAGCATCCCATCGTGAATAGTGACTTCAATGGTCACTTTCTTGTAGAAATTTTGAATAATATGACACATATTCACAGAGATTATCCTGATTATACACTTATAAGCAGAACATGCATAATACATAACCTCCTCTACGTTGATCATCAATTTACAGAAGCAGAAACATTCACAGGCGTACATAGAAGCATCAATCACACAAATCAACACAGTATTTTCCTGGGGAAAGCATCTCGCTAAAAACCCCAACTATATGTATATTATAGTGATTGAATCATGTAACAATACATAGTACAATACTCCTCACAAGTACTCAGTACTATCTCCACATGCTACACACAATACAGCTCAGATCTGATCTCCAAATCTCCCCCGCTGCTTGCCTGCCTCCATAGCTCAATATCTGCTCAAGAATGAATGAGAATGGTTTACCAAAATTGTATTTAACCTCCAAATAATCACTCACACTGGGAAAGACGTGAGCAGAGGCTATAATACTTGGTATTGGCCAATTCATTGGCATACTCAATCCCTTTGATTGTGCAAATCATCATGCACAACTATAGTCACAATTGATAGCAATCTGATCCTCTAACACATGTCCCTGTTGAACTGAACATGCACTGACATGCAACTGAGTTAACTGATGTATTCTATAGTTGAATTATGAGTTAATAATTATTTTAACAACTCATCATCAATCTATTTGGAGTTAGACTAGTTACAACTAGTTTAACCAAGTCAAACTGAACACAACTCCATCAACTCTACAATCAACTCCACCAAACTCAATTGATTGTGTTCTAACTGAAGTCATGCATGCAACAACTCAACTGACCCACAAAGAAAGCGTAATTCCTTCTAACAGCTGCATGTGCCACATCTGTAGCTCAAACTGAAGTGCTCCAAGAGAATAAGATCAAGTTTATAGTCCAAATATTATTATGAGACAATAATATTTGAATTTTCTATTTTTGACAGCTAGTCTAAAAATAGACTTAGATCACTCCTGCTGTGATCACTCCTGTTGTGATCACTCCTGTTGTGATAATCCCTACTGTGGTCGCTCCTGCTGTGATCATCCCTGCTGTGGTTACTCTTGCTGTGATCATCCCTGCTAGGATCCAAAAATAGAACTTGCGCCATAATTTGCCTGCAGGCCCACTTAGTGAAGGCGACTCCTTTCCACTAAGCTCCATCATCTTGTTGCATTCTCAACAAGCATTTCTTGTTGCACACTTTTCAACATTTCTGGCCAACCCACACAGTAGCACAAGCCCCCGTGCGCGGTCACGGACCTTGTGACTCTTTGCTTCTGCACACATCTCCAATATCGCACAGCTCCCGAGCAAAATAGTTTATAGTCCCGCGCTCCCTTTCAACTTCCTGGAGTGCTAATACTGTCCTTCCCTCAGCTAGTCAGGTGGTTGCACCACCCGTGAAAAGTTTCATCCGATCATTCATCATGTTGCTTAGAGAATCTCTACCTTTTATTATTATGGTCAACATCACGTACTTTATTACTTGCAACACACTACCCTGGTCATTATGCTTAGGAATGTGCGGTCCAAGCCAAGGCATCAGACTGATCAATTCGAGGCAATAGGCCTTGACCCTGTCATCGTGATTGCGCACACCCTGCCTTACCATTCTGGTCCTTTTGCTGAGAAAATATTTCTTTATTTTGTCCTCCATCTTCTTGACTTCTACATCCATCAAAGCACTTTTCTTCCTTAACCGTACCCTTTCTTCTTCAAGTTTGTGGAGTCTAAGGTTTCCCTATTGGATTTCTTCCTCAAGTCCCATGCGTTCTGTTTCTTGTGGCTGTGTGATCCCTTCTTTCCGGGTTTCGCGAACCATCGTATCTATTGGTGCTACTATGCGCGGACTAGGCTTTGCATGCTCCATAGGGATTATAGCATTCGCTTCATACTTTAGCTTCGGAAGTGCCTGCGAGATCAAGGTTTTGCACATGGTCCTATAAGCCAAGAGAAATGTTGGTACGCGCAGGTCTGAGTCAGCTCGTTTCACATGGTGGACTGTGTTCAGTGCTTCACATACTTTGTCAAAAGCTTCTGCATGAATATGCTTCTACGGGCTTGGTCTTACCATACTTCCTAGTCCCAACTGGAGGGGTTGTTCATGCCATTTTCTTGCCCACTCCTGCTTGTCAGTCGTGTTTCCTATCACGAGGACGGTGCGCGTTCATGCAAGTTATGCACCATACGCCTGTACCCATCTCGAAAGGTGGGCACGAAGGCTATTTCGTCTGTCATACTCGGCTTTCATATGCATCTGAGGCTTTCCAAATAGCATGTGCATCATTCTTCTACATTCACGCCAGTCCTCAAAACTTCTTTGATGCATACCCCACCATCTTGCAAGCATAGCGCGCAGTACCCATTTCAGAGCATTGAAATGCTGCTGTTCTAGTGCTTCTCTTTCAAATTTGTTCAGGAAATCATCCACCTCGCTCAACCCATCATACATAGGCAAATCTCTTACCTCTATTGCCATGCAGCGCAATGAACTTGTCATCATGTTACAGTTGAGCGTGGTTACCTCATGTAACTAGTTCTTCCATCGTTCTATTTCCTCATCCGAATTTGAGGTGAAGGAGCTTTCGCACTCCCATGAGAGTCTGCCATCCACTGTTGGATTTACCCAGTCCTACTCTTGCACGGTTATCTTGTAGATATAGTCTAGATCGCCATCCCTATCGTAGTCACACACTGGCTTTGTGTAGCATGATCCTTCCGTAGGGTCTAAAGGTACCACTACGTGCAGTGTCTTTTCTCAAAAATCATCTTTCATTTCTTTAGATTTATTACTCCATTCATGTCAGTGGCCAAATCTATTCCTAGTAGTGCGGGATAGGGATTTCTGTCATCAACAATCTCTATCACTTCAAAATCTACTAGCGTGCTCGCACCTTCGATATCTACTGTTATTCCCTACAATCTTCCCATGGGTAGGATATTTTGCTGGTTCTCCATTCGTAATTGAATAAGAGGCCATTGTAGCATAGGCCTACCCATGCACTCCCACGTCTGCTTTGGTAGGACGTTTGCATCTAATCCTAGATCCAAAATCACTTGATCCATTTCATATTTCCCGATTTTCTTGGTCAATCTCATCTCTCTTCCTATTCACGTAGTGTGCTTCCCGAGCTTCCAAACTATGCGCAGTTCTCCTGGTGTGGTTCCAGTACATCTAGTGATGAGTTCTTGCAGCCCCTTCACAGCGTTGCTGTCACGCAGCAGCTTCATGCATGTCTCCAAAAATGTAGTGAGCATTGATGGGTCCATTTCTGATTCCAGTTTGTCTTTATATCCTTAAGTGTAAGCATCCACGGAGCTCTTCTTAGCTTCCATGAATTTCTCCTTAGCGTGCTCTAAATCAAATTCTGGTTCCATTGTTGGAGCCATGCGAACCCAAGCACTCTGTTCAGGTTCCTTGCCTTTGTCATCTCTTGTCGTGATACCACTTCGGAGCACGATATTTACATTCAGGTATTCCTCGCGCGACTTATACCTCATCATTTGCAAGTTCTGAGTCGATGGATGTTGGAGTGCTCCTTTATCATGCAACCTCGCTATCAACATGGGACAATCCTCTATCTCATGATCAAACTAGGTACAATATAAGCATGATGGTCTAGTCGGATTTGTACAATCACAAGCATAATGCCTTGGTCCTCCGCAATTATAACATGTCAGTTGTTCGTGACCTCTTCCTGGTCCCATTCCACCTTGACCTCGTCAGTGCCCCTGAAATCCAGTTCACGCCATCCTTACATTTTGATCGAGAGCCCGTGTTTCAGTTTGAACTCTATAGGTAGGATTCTGATCCATCATCAGTTCATAACTTCTACATGTGCTTTCGTCATGGCCTACTGACCTGCAGAAACTACAGAACAACTGTTGGGAATTCTGTGTATACTTCTATAATAGATGGCAGTTATCTATAGCATGCTTCCCTCCTATCTGCAAATTGCGCACCATAATCCAGGCACCGCACTTGGTCCTGCTTGTGCCCCTGGTCTCAATGGCATCTGTCCTCCTCCCGCCAGGTAGTTCACGAAGGCTGGACAATGGTCCTTGTCATGTCCCTGGCCTTTACACTTTACGCACGATACCTCCTCGCATGCTTTTGGGTGAGTTGTCCTATCTTGTCTCAAACCCTATATCTCAAGGCACAAGTTTTTCAACTATGCGTGGATCTGTTGAACTCCTAGGTTAGGATCTTGTATCGGGGTCTCGTGCAGTCTCATCGCGATCTCCAAGGCCTCAGCTTGAGTGGTTAGCTTCTACTGTGACAACGCGTTCCTTAGATGCGGCGTTAGCAATGCTACAAATCATACACAATGTTTCCCATCCATCAAGGTCATATTGGCTTCACGAATTGTACACTTCAGTCTCTGATCCATCTCCTAGGGGGTCTCACCTGGAAGCATCACGATTTCCTTAAATCTAATGATCAACTGTGTCTCTGATTTTGGCCTGCTAAATTCCTTGTTTAGCGCAGCTTGGATATCTGTGATCCCTATGTTCGGATTGTCATTGGAATGCTTAATGTACTAAGTCAGTGCGTAATCCTGCAGAGTGTTGACCAGTGTTGCTTTCTTTATATTATCATCCATGACTCCATGCGCTTCCCATACAACCCTTACCATGAACCAAAACTAGTTTGGATCTTCATTCTCTACTCCTTTGAACATCGACAACTTTATCGCACTTGCCATATTGAACTGTGGTGGTGGCAGAGGTGGTGTCGGTGAAGACGAGGGTGAAGATGGTGAAAATGGTGGGGGTGTAGGTGGGGGTGGTATGCGCGGAATTTGCTGCTTTATCAAATTGATCACACTTCTTGGTGAAACCTTCGAAAACTCTTCCTTGATTTCTCGCGGAGGTGAAATCAAGGGGCTAGTTTCTAGTTTTGCGCTACCTTCGTTTCTGTAGATCCTCCCACTTCGCATAGCCCCAAACATCAATTTATTCGCATAACCCACTTTTCACATAGTAGCATTTTAATTCAAGTGTTCAAAGATTTAATGTACTTACCTCGCGGTCCTTTGAGGAAGCGTCATTTCGCCTCGCTATAGCTGACTGAAGTATCTACCGCAAACTTAGTGATAAATCTTCCTATAATTCTATCGAGCCAGTGATCCACAACGCGCGTGATCTTATCTTCCGATGCTTCCACTCTGCACATCAACTCTGGAGTCCACACAATAGGTTTTTCGACCCTACACCTTCCTTGACTGTCTGCTAGCTTTGCAATCCACTTGTACAACTCAGAAGGGAAGGATGCAAATAAAATTTCTTGGATTTCTGTATATAGGTAGCAATCTAACCACTCTTCCTTCGATAATCGTGGATTCTTGTTTTCCTACACCGCGAACTCATGAATCTTTCTGTCCAACCACTCTTCAATTCCTTTCTTTGTTGGATTCCAGTGATATGACATCAGAAATCTCTATGCAAATCCCAATCCTGGCAACAGAACCATTTGTTGGATTATTGGGGCCTGATCCAGGTTCAGAGTTAAGTTAGCCAAACAAACCCTGGTACTACTGGCCCTTTCAGCAATAGTCCGCGGAGTGTGGACTGAGGTCTCACCCAAAGTAGTATGGGAGGGTGCTAGAACCAGGTTTCTGCACCCTGGAGATGTCTGATGAGTTCAAGTGGTCTGTTGTTTGATCCTACGTGCAAGTTTCTTCATGCACTTTCCCGTGCCTTGCAGCCTAATATACTTCCTTCGCATAGCCCTACCTAGGGGCTGAATGTTGCGCTCTGCGTTATTACCCAAGACCTTACTGGTATTCCAACGTTAGTTAATTAGCTTTGCCTACTTGAGTGCTTTAAATATACTTAACAATATAAACCATTCATACAGGTGCGCGCAGTAAATAAACAATATATTTGCAAATTATATCAATCATTCATTAACCCAAGAACAGATACACATAATTATAACAAAACTTCTCTTTATTAATTCCTTCCTCGGTTACAGACTCGACTTTGCCCTACGCACTCAATTGCAGGGGTTCGCGCACTCAGCTACGGACTACTAGGCCTCTGTGCACTTAGCTGCAGAGCCTTCTCCTACTCTACGACCCAAGACACACTTCAACTTGCGACTTAATCACTTGAACTTTTTCCTACTTCTTCCTTCACGCCTTTTACTCTTAGAGCCTCGCTCTATTTATACAATCTCGTGGTCTGCAGACCATGGGTAGGTCTATCCAGCTGACATTACATTACAAAACTAGGATGGACAACCCTGTGACTCTATCATACTTTCGCACCCCGCGGCCGCAATTCGTGAGCTTTACAACAAGATTCGGTCAAAACAGGGGCTTTGATCCCCAAAACATGCCTTGGGGGGATTCCATGTCCAATAGGAAGTCCTTCTTTGATATACCCAACCTTACAATCTTGCAGGTGTTGTTGAGGGTCAATGCTCCCCCGATAATTAACAAATTTAGGCTAGTAGCCCTCTAAATACCAAATATAGCCACCAGTGTTGTCTTAACATCTCTCCATTCTTTGAGCTGGTTACAGTGAGATCCCCACCACATTGCTAGTGTTTCTTGTAAGGTAATGTCCAGTAAGGGTACTTTGTGTATTTCAGAGATGGTTGCATCAACTTTGTTAATAAAATCAGTAACATAATTTTTTCCATTAAAACTAGGAAATGCTCGTACCTCAGTACTAATCCATTTGATATGATCAATCGTGGTATAATGTTTTGCGTTTATTTCATGTCTGCCTTGTTTCTAGTCATCCCATGCGGCCTCAGATCCCACTTCAAAGATATGAACACTCCTCTAGCTAATTGATCCTCCTGTTGGGGGGTTAATATAATCTTCCCTTATTCCTATTGTCAACCTGTATAACTGGTCTAGCAACTCAAGTTATTCTCTGTCATCTTTTGGCTCTGTGAACCTTGACCCTATATATGGATCTAGTGGCTGGATCACTTTGACTCCCTCCACTTCCAAGGTGATTGTCTCCTTCTTTAGAACAAGTACTTCATAATTTTTAAAGACCCCATCTATTCCTAGCAATGCTGGATAGGGGTCTTTATCTCCCATAATATCTATTACTTCAAAGTCAATATAGGTCTTTACCCATGCTATGTAGACCTCTACATCCTCCATACATACCATGGGGAGGTTAAAACACTGGTTTTCAATGTGTAACTCTATTGGAGAGAACACCAACTTAGGCCTTCCCAACGCTTCCCAAGTTTTCCTTAGCAGGATATTCACATTTGAGCCCAAGTATAACATGGTATCTTTGATCTGGAAGCATGCAATCTATGCATCAATCTGAAACTCCCTCCCTATTCTCTTCTTTTCCTGCACACCCATCTGGAGTGTCTTTTAGGTAGATTGGTTGAAACGAGTCGTTCCCCAATCTCTCTATCTTCAACAACAAATTTAAGATTTTCCTACAATTTTCCAAGCATTTTCTCATCGTTCACAATCTATAGAAACAACCTGAACCATTCATCTATGGGAGAATTGTGTTGCAGGAGGTTCAAACTCCTGGGTTTTGAAGGTATGGTTGCTCTCCTTGCTGCTCAATAGTTGGAGTCAATTTGTTAAAAATCTTTGTGGCCTCCTTATAATATTGCTTCCAATGTCTAGGACCATACGAGTGCTTTAGTGAGGCTGACTTTATAATTCTTGGTTTTTCCTCGACTCCTAAATCTTCCCCAATCCTTTTCCCTCCCTGGGTGACAATATTAATATTTGAAAGGAGAGCAGTATCGGGTTCCCTTGGTTCAACATTAATTAAATTTTCCCCCCTTTGGTAGTTTCACTCTTCCCATCTGGAAATTAGCTTTGGAAAGTATTTCTTTGCATGCATGTTGACCCTACACTACGAGCACTAGGGTCTTTTGGGAATCAAACAATCTCTTGCAACATGCTCTTGTTGATCACAATTGTAACAACATATCAGACCTTTGTCTCCTATTCATCCCTCCCTTGTTCCTCCACCTCCTTGTTCTCAAGGAGATTTATTGATCCTGTAAGCAGAACGATCCAGTCAGTCAGCTAAGGCATCTAATGCCCTACACTAATCAGTGTGGTGAGTAGGTGATCCACAAAACTCACAAAAAACATTGTTTGGGACATTTAAATACTTCTATAAAAGTTGACAGAGGCGAGGGAGATGCCCATAGGTCTTGCAAATTTCACAATATTCAATTGGGGATGCACCTTATTGATTAGGAAATGTGTGGGACTATGTGCAACCTAAATATAACCCTTGTGTACCAACCTATGCAACTCTAGCGACGGGTAAGGATGTAGATGGACCCTCCGGTACAAAGGGAGTGCTCAAGCCTCTCAGTCATGGGAACTCCATGGCATGATGCGTCTTGACATGGAAGTTGGTAAATCATATGTGCAGTCATGATGATTACACCAACCGCATGTCCCTTAACTTCTCTGTCAGATCCACAATCTGATGTTGTAGTCCTATGAGAGTGGGATCATGGGAGACCATCCCTCCTCGATTTTAATGTGGGTATCCTACCATGGCCTCGATTCGTGTTGCGTGTTCTAAGACGTCCTACAGAGTATCAATCTTCTGTTGAGTTAATGGTTTACAGGTGAGTGGAAATAACGCCTTGATAAACCAATAACTCTAATGATTGGGATCAATAGGGTAGCTTAGCTTTCTAATGACAACCTTAAATATTTGCATCATATCCCAGGCGGTTTCACCCTCCCTTTTCTTAATTTCCCATATTTCTATTAACCCTTGTTGGTTAGTCTGAAGAAACTTAAACCTTTAGACAAACTCACACCAAACCTCATCTATCATCGAATTCTATTGTAGTTCGGACCACTTGATGAACCATATCAGTGCCCTGTCTCGAAAAGTGGTCTAGAATTCAATAATATTTGTGGCATCTAAAGTCTAGCGAGCTCTCTAGATGCCCTCGAACATATACCAATGCTACATATTCATTCCCTTTCCTAGAGAATTCAAGATATCTAGTAAAGGATCTCGCCATGTTACCATCCATACACAACTGAACTGACGAAATGAGTATAATTCGTTGGGAAACTATTTGTGACGATCCATGGGACCTAAACTGTAATTACTATTTATACCAATAGAGATACCAACCTTGTAGGTAGTGTGTACACTGTGGACCTTAATAACTCTAACTAGCTTAGACAAAAAATGACCAGGGTTATTATCAAGTACCAGGGGAAGGATGGGGGAGGTAGTACCTAAGCTACTAGGAAAAAAATTTCTACTCACGGGAGACACATCATTCTTAGAAAACAATATTCTTATAGTGAAGTGCATGCAATCATCTAGGCTTTATTCAGGGCCAATATGACCCGATCTATCTAGTATTCCCATATCTACTAGAAAGGTAAAATATATACTGCTTCTCTAAACCTTTGTCACCACGATAGTCTCAGCCTCTTCTATTGGACCAAGTCTCACTCTAGCATCACCTGCATCGCTCTAAAACTTCATCTGGCTCCTTTCTCCTTCTTGCACCATCAGTCTGCTCAACACCACTTCTACTTGGTGTCGTTACTTTTGCCATATATGAATATCCTACAAAGATTTATCCTTCCATTCTTCAGCTATCTGTCCCCTCCTTTTTGCTCTCAGATCTCTAGCCTTCCAAAAATCATCTACATTGATTTATCTAATAGTTTCATAGCTCCCATCTAGGTAACATTCCCCCCCGCTTTAGATACTTCCTCTGGTATCGAGGCTTTAAGTTGTCATAGGTGGCTTATGGAAAACCAACAAGTTTTGTTCTACCATTAGAACTTTAATCCACAACACGATTTCCTTCAACAGTCTCCCCCGCAACCCTGATTTGAATAGAATCTCAACCTTAGAGAAGGACTGATGGCCCTCCGAAACAAACTCGATAATGTACACCTCTAGACATGTCTGCACCCAGAAGATGATAACACTTATCAGATCCATGTCGAGCTTGTTATCACCTTGATTGAACCTTAGGCTGAAGGAAGGCAATGCCAGGGTAACCACAAACCACGCTTAGCCAAGTAGCTAGCCCTACTAGGCCAGGAGAGGACTCTCTCCATAAGGATCTCAGAAAAGATTACTGGATCAAAGAAAATGATATTAGGCTAGGTATAGTAGCACAAGGTTTGATTTGATTTGAAGGGGTTTTGCTGGATCAGGAGGAACCAGACAATTTGGGCAAGGGAAATAGGTCAAAATTGCAAAGTGTTCAATGGGGCAAAGTAGGCATAAGGCTTAGCACTCTAGGGCTTGATGGGTGAGGTGTTTTAAGGCTAGTGAGAAGCTAGAAAGAGCATGTTATTCCCATGGATCCTTCTTGGACTGTAGAAAACATATAATGTTGAATATTTCCCCAAAGCAGAGCAGTGATGTTATGAATTCTACCTATCAACTTGAAAAAATTCACCTAGAAGCAATGAAATTATTAATGAAGTACACAAAAAATTCTAACATATGATTACAAGAGAATAAACTGAACTAAACTTCATTCCACATGGATCCCAAAGAAATAACTGGAATTTTTTTTAATCTCCTACTAAACTGCTACAAAATGATGTACAATCAAGGCATAAGCATCCAGCTAAGTCCAACCCTTTACAATGAGAAAGAAGAAGAAGATATAGGCATTGTTTTAACCTCCTCCCAACCTTAGGGGTCGAATACCTAAGATGAGGAGCTAATATAACCAACACTGAACAAGAAACTAAAATTTAGGCATCTTAACAACTTGTATCTAAAAGTGAGAAAACTGATTCATTTGTGCTCAAATTGACTTTTAATCTAATGCATCTACCCTCTACTACTAATTATCCATCATATTTACAAGCCAAGTCATCATTTAAATTAGTAAAACATCCTCCATGAGAGAAAATCCATGAACACAGTCAAAACACAGAAAAATTGCCATCCTATGCAAAATTTGTCCTACGCGCAACGCCACTGGTCCAACGCACAACGCCACTTTCAGGTTCCTTTTGGAGGCCTTCCCAGCATCCAAATTGAGCTCATGATAGTTCATTGGAAATATTTTCAAGTCTAATTTCCAAAAAACCTAGAATTTCTTCATTTGAAGCTCATTTGACCTCTCAAAAGTTGATTCTCCCAAGACTATTTCTGTGTGTCCATAAAGTGGTAGAAAGGTCATTTTTGGGTTTTTTTGATTTTTTGGTGGACCAGTTCTGCCCCAAAAACTTAGCAAATCCCTAGGGTGCATGTACTCATCGCTCTGAATCCAAAAATCCAAGCCATTTTTCCATTGGGTGCCCCTAGGAAAAGCGCAGTGCCAGTGGCGCTACGCGTTGAGCCAGATTTTCTATGTGTGCAATTTCCAAAATTTGCAAAAAACAAAATCTCCTCCAAACCTGACAAAAATTGCTGAGAAGCACCATCATCAAGCATCTTAATGAGGTAAGGAAGCTTCAGCAAGAAATTTAAGCCTATCCTCCTCTTTTTTTCCATTTAGAGCCCGCCTTAGCCTAGCTTTCATCTATTTGACCCTCATGTTGCAAATTTTGTTCCAGGTCCTGTAGTGGTAGGCCATGTGCCTGATGATCTAGTTGTCCCTATTGGCCTTCTACAACAACTTCTCCAAGTGAAAATTGACTATTTCAAGCCAAATCTCTCTATGACCCTCAATTTCCTTCTCAGTGGGAGTCAAAGTGACCGATGCCTCTTCCTTTTGCATAGTTGATTTGCACTTGTCACCTTGTCTCTTTATCTTGAGAAGTTCTAGCTCCATGAGGAGCTGCTTATCACTCAACTGCTCAAAAACCTCATTTGAATAAAACCTATCCCGATGTGTGGAACAGGGGATTTGGAGAAATGAAGGGAAATGAAGGGGATGAGGGGCTTCTAAATTATTGAGTAAAATTTGGGAAGTAGGGGGGGGGGGGGGTGTTATGAAGCAGGGGAAAGTGGAGTTTCAAGGATTGATTGAGGGGAAGGGGTCCAAAAGAGTAAAACACAAACCTAACCTAGAAAAGTGTCAAATTGTAGCAATAGGCTAGGGTTTGTGGGAAAATGATGAATTTGAGGGATATCAGTGATGGGAAGTGTTTAAGAAGGTATATTAAGGATAGGGGAAGGTGTATGAGCATCAGGATACAAGTTTTGTTGATGATTTTACCATCCAAGAAAAATTACCTTCAAAACCCTAGGAGAGGGAAATGAGCCTTACCTAAGCACAACTGAAGCACAAAAAAGGTGTAAAATGAACCATTGGAACCTCAAATCATGATGACAACTCTTTGAATGATGGTACACTCAGCTGAATAGTGACATGAACCAATTCTTGGAAGACTTTGGAAGGAGTGAAAACAAATCCTAGACCTAATGCCTAGTGACCAAAGTTTTACTTGAAGCCTCACTGAAATGAAAAAAATTGATTTTGACACCCTAAGACCACTTTATAAGAGCATATTTGATCACTGGTGGTAGTATGAAAATACTGACTCTAACATTGGATCCATTGGGGATGGTAGCTCCTTGGAGGTGCCAAGAACACCGTAGACCAAGTAACCTTATCCATTGGGCATGGAGTACAAAAAAAAACTCAATCTAAAATACATGACTAAATACTAATGACTCAAAGACACAAACTGACTCGAAACTGACTTGAAATTGACTGAAAAAATGACTCAAGACTTACTTAGTTGAAACAAGTACTTAAAAAACTTATTAATGGTAGCATACCATCGAGATTTTAGGGCTTCAAATACTGATGACAACCACCTGCCTACTAAATAAATATGTACAATCATGTGAAGTGAACCTTCTAATGTAACCAATCCAGCAGATGGCTACTCACTGAAATTATACTCTCACTTTCCTCAAGCAGGTAGAACGATGTACATGTAGGCAACGCACAATAACAACTAAAACCAAGGCTTATGCTAATGAACTAGGCAACATTCATCTTCTCTAATGCTTGAAAAAGAATGCCGAAGGGATCTTGAAAATCCTGAAGCACTAGCTTGTCTTGAGATCCAACAACAAAAATACAAGTACTCCCTTCATTCTGATCTGAAAGAATAGTTGGTTGATGATTGATAGGAAGACATAGAGAAGTATAAGCTTTTGTTATCTGAGTGTTGGCTGTAAATTCCTCGAGCATGAGAAATTCTGACTCGATTTCTGGAATATTGTCTCTCTCGGGCTCATACTCCTCAATTTCATAGTCTAAGTCATTCTTAAATATAAAACATTCTTCAAGATTATGAAACATGACAACCCTATCATCTTCATGAAAGAAAACAATATCTGTTCACTGATATAGAAATCTAATTTCAAGACTGTCCTCATTTTCAAAAGTGGAAGAAGCTTCACTAACACCTTCTTGACGACGTGAACACCGCAAACTTGCATTAGCTTGGGCTATAACATGACCTTTCAGGAGTTGATCTATCTCATCTTCAGACAGAGGAGATAGTACCTTTTGTCTTCTTTTGCTAAAATAATAATTGTCTTCTTGAAATAACAATTCAAAACATGAAATATGAGAAGAAAAATCTAAATGATAGTCCTCATTTCCCGGGTCTTTTGCAATTTGAATACATTGTTGATCATCTTCAGATGACATGGCAACTAGATTCTCATGTTTCTTATTGCACTCATCAGTCATACAAGGGAAAACTTCAAATAGCTCTTGAAACTCAAAACTAACACTTCTATCATTGACTATTGAGTTATCCAAAGAATATTTTTCACTTACTTGAACAAAGATCTCATCTTGTTTTTCATAAAAGGACTAGATTACTCCTCGTGAAGGCTTTGTTCTAATGAAATGAGACACTTGGGTCAATAACTTTGTCTTCTTCATTCCAGATGATCTCAACAACAAAGCTCTCCTTCATGAGATTCAGAACAAGGTACTCTTCATCATCATGATCTGAATCTAGATCTGAAATAGCCAACTTGACTTTATCAAAATCTGAAATTGGAACTTGATTTTCCTGCATACTGTCTTCTACTATGAGCTAATCTGAAATAAGACCTTGTCTTCCATCATTTTCAATTGTACTAAGATCTTGAACCTACTGCAAGTTTTCCTTAGCATCTTGATAATTATCCTCTAAGCTCTCTTTATGCTGATGAAATGGATTTTCATACAGGGCTTCCATGATCTCATCGTCCATGAAGTCATCATCTTCATAAAATTTCTCAAGATTTACAATAAAAATATAAACATGTTTACAACAGTTCTGAACTAATATTAAGGATGGACAAGATTCTTTATACCTTTCAAAGAACATGGTATGAAAATCCTTTAAACAGTAAATACAAGCAGACGGTAAACTTTCATACCAAGATCAGGCTTCACCTTCCAGAGTGGCCATGAATATCTTCATCAAGCAGTCTTCAGGAAAATCAACCTTCAACTTGTGAGTATGCATGTGAAATCTAACCAGATGTAAAGCAGCATCATTCCTATCATCATATTTAAACATAGGAATATTCCTTTGCCAATATACCTTAGGAATTTTATTTGGGAAACCTGGAATGTGATCTTGGCTCATGGGAGCATACGTTCGAGCAAGCAAATCCATTTTTATAACAATGAATTCACCAAGAAATTCTTCAAGCTACTGGGTCTTGAAAAGTGGAATTGTGTTGGGTCCCTATAATACTAGTGATTACCCCATTACTATTGTAGTTGTATCCCTTATTAATATCGTTGTGCCCCTATTGTCCCCATATTGTTATTACTGTGCCCCATAGAATCCCTCTATTGTTATTTTTATGGCTTTATATTATTATTGTTAGGACGGCTGGGTTATATTGTACTCCTTAGACTCCTATATGTAGAAAGGAGGTTTTGTCAATTGAATCATCCAAGAATTGTCCATTTATGTAATGTAAAGGAGGTTGCCCCCTCGAAGAGGTTGAATTCTAAGGCGTTGATCTATCTTTTTGTGAGCTGGTTTCATAACAAATTGCCATAAAAATTCTAAACCTTGGGATTTTTTGACACAGGAGTCTCCAGGTGAATGATTTCAGCCTTTGCATGCATCTGACCACTGTTCACAATCAGCAATTAGATCTGAACTTTGATGATCTTTCCCACGGAATACGAAACCTTTTGCTCATTCCCCAGTATGGTCACCACTATGTTAGCACCTGGATTGAACCTCAGGCTAAAGGAAGGCAATGCCAGGGTAACCACAAACCATGCTTAGCCAAGTAGCTAGCCTTATGAGGCTAGGAGAGGGCTCTCTCCGTAAGGATCTCAACAAAGATGACTGGATCAAAGAAAATGATATTAGGCTAGGTATAGTAGCACACGGTTTGATTTGATTTTGATCCAGGTGGATATTGGTGGCCACCTGCCAAGTCCACCTGGACCCCCACCATTGTCTCTCTCAGCATTTTCAGTTTCCTTAATTGTAGCACAACTTACTATTTTTAGCAGTTTTTCGGGTCCTGAACTTCCGGAGCCGTTTTGAGGCCCTAAACGACGTTTTTTGGGGAATCCGAGGGCAACATGGGTCCATGGAATGGACCGATGTTGCCCGTGCCAACAATGATAGTGCTCGGATAGATCTTTCTAATGAGCTATTGTACGCGTCAAACGGAGATCATATGCCAAAGTTACGACCTCGGGAAGTTGATGTACCAACTTACCCCCAAACGGGGCCCACAGTTTGGCGTTTCATCTCCTAGGGTTAGGTTTTGGAATGTTAAGGGTTTTCCATTGTTTCTCAACAATAAATAGGCCTTCGAGCCTCATTGTAACACAGTTCAGAGGGATGTAGCCACCACATCTCTTCTCAGGGATAAGCTACCATCGCCCTAGCTGGTTTATTTCCATTTCTGGTTGTAAGCATATTTCAGTATTTTCCATTAATGAAATGAAGTATTATTTCCGCTGCATCTTTGTGTATATGGTTATCTCTGTAATTTGTTGCGTTCCTATTTAAATCCGGACCAGTGGTATCAGAGCGGTCTGCTTTTTCTCTGTTTTTCTTTGCATGTCCCCAACAAGGTCGGGATATAAGGAGTTAGGGCTTGAACTGGTTGAACCTTTGCAAGACCAGCCTCGCAAATCCCGATGGCCTCCCATGGCGGACGAGAAGAAAGACGAGGGGGCAGGAGATCCCATCAAAATCTTGCTCGAAGAAGCCCTCGAGCGACAACGGAACGCGATGATGGACAACTTTGCCCAGATCCTTCAGCGGCTACCCAGAAGCAACGCATCGGCTTCCAGCAGCTACTCTGGAAACGCCACACCCTTTAAGGTACAAGTTAATTTTGAAATCCCCATATTCGAGGGTCAGATAGACGCAGATGCCGTAGATAAATGGTTAAATCTGCTAGAGGGTTATTTTTCTGTTCATGAATTTTCGAGTCGGGAAAAGATTGTTTTTGCTCTCCTCAAAGCAGCCCCCCACGTCAAGGACTGGTGGGAAACCTACTGCGAGCAGAAGGATGAAAGTACTGGCTCACTATTTTCAGCCGCACCCACCTGGGATTCGTTCCGGGATGCCATCAAGGAGCAGTACTACCCTATCGGGAGCTATGAGGATGAATACATAAAGTGGACCACACTGCGGCAGGGAAGGGACCATGACGTGCCGGAGTTCACCAATCTTTTCCATACCCTTCGCACAAAGTTGGGTATCAAGGATTCAGAGCAACATTTGATACTCAAATACCGTGGCTGCCTGCACAAGTACATCCAGGAAGAAATACAATTCCTAAACATCCCCTCGCTTAGCGCAGCATACCGGTATGCCGTCAAGGTCGAGCAGAAGCTTAAACAAAAGAAGCGAGACTTTGGATCTGCCAATCCAAAGCAGGGGAAAGGTGCCCCTAAACCACAGAACAAAGGACAAAGCCAAGGCGGGACAGCCCAAGACAACCAGCCGAAGCTGCAAGCAAAGAACAGCGCCGCGAAGCCGAGAAAGGACACTGGAAAATGGTGCGAGTTCCATAAGAGCTCCACTCACAACACAAGTGAGTGTCGGGCCAAGCAGTCACTGGTGGCTGAGCTAAAGGTCTCAGAATCATATGCATGTTCCGACTCTGAGTCAGAACCCGATAAGGGGTATGAAAAAGGGAAGCAGATCATTGATGCGGACCCCAGCGCCACGGTTGCTACCGCAAAGATCCAGAAAAATGAACCCGAAGATCCAGAGGAGGAGGAGCGTCTCTTCCACTCCCAGATGTGGGTAAAGGGCTCCCCGATACAGTTCATTGTTGATAGCGGGAGTCAAAAGAACCTCATTTCGGCAGAGGTCGTGAAGCGGTTGGGCTTACCGACCACAGCACATCCACAACCATACACCATTGGGTGGCTTCACCAAGGACGAGATCTTCGCGTGAGCCAGCAGTGTCGCCTTCCATACAACATCAAGCCCTTCACGGATGAGGTATTGTGTGAAATTGCTCCCCTTGAAGTTTGTGATGTATTACTAGGACAACCATACTTGTGGAAGCGACATGCTGTGTATGAATCAAGGCCCCGTGCTGTTATTATTACATTGGGAAATAAGTTGTTCAGGATACCAGAGGTAGCACCACCTGCCGCCCTCTCTTTGATTACTGCAAAACAATGCAGTAAGATCATTTCCAAAACCAGGAAATTTGTTTTCCTGATGATACGCCCTCAAGGAAAGAAGAAGACAGTGGCCGCGGCCTCCAAACGGGGCCCCTCTGCACGACAACTACAGATGGACAAGATTGTGGAGGAGTACGAGGACATCTTCACCTCCCCGGCAGGGGTTCCTCTGCACTGTCAAGTCAAGCACTCCATCGATCTGACCCCAGGTGCGCCGCTACCCAATGGACCAATTTATCGACGCTCCGTTCTGGAGAACGATGAAATCAAGAGGCAGATTCAGGAGCTCCTGCAGAAAGGTCACATCCGTCCGAGTTCATCGCCCTGTGGGAGCCCGATCGTGTTGGTACAGAAGAAGGATGGGACGTGGAGACTCTGTATTGACTATCGGGCACTGAACAAGATCACTGTCCGTAATAGGTACCCGATCCCGCGGATTGATGACCTCCTAGACCAACTAAAGGGGGCGAAATATTTCAGCAAGATCGACCTGAAGTCGGGATATCACCAGGTACCAATCGAACCCTCCGATGTGTGGAAGACTGCCTTCAAATCCAAGGAGGGCCTCTTCGAATGGTTGGTCATGCCTTTCGGATTGATGAATGCTCCTGCAACCTTTATGAGGCTAATGGATGACATCTTGCGGCCATTCACCAACTCCTTTGTAGTAGTATACTTGGATGACATTCTGATCTTCAGCCAGAGTTGGGAAGAGCACCTCCACCACATCCGACAGGTTCTCCAAACACTGCGGCAACACAAGCTATGCGCCAATTTGGAGAAATGCACTTTTGGCATGACCCAGGTTCAGTATCTGGGATACATCATTGATGAACAGGGGGTGCATGTCGATCCAGCCAAGATCCAAGTCATTCGGGATTGGCCCTCTCCAACCACTCTAACAGAGCTCCGCAGCTTTCTAGGTCTTGCCAACTTCTACCGCAGGTTTGTGTTGGGGTTTTCTCATATTTCTTGGCCCTTGAGTCAAGTCACCAAGGGCGGGGCGAAAGCAAAATTCTTTTGGTCTGAATCTCAACAGAATGCATTCAGGGAGTTGAAGGATCGCCTCTGCACGGCACCAGTGCTCGCGTTACCAGATTTACAACAACCATTTGAGGTCGAGACAGATGCCTCTGACTATGCTATTGGGGCAGTCCTTACTCAACATGGACATCCAGTGGCATATCATAGTGAAACACTTTCAGACACAGTCCGGAAGTACCCCACTTATGATAAAGAGATGTATTCCATTGTATAGGCCTGCCGACAATGGAAGCATTACATTTTGGGGAAGGAAACGGTCATCCACACAGACCACTGACCTCTGCAGTTCATACAGACCCAAGGGAAATTGCAGAATGATCGCCATCAGAAGTGGTCTACATACCTGCAACAGTTTCACTTGAATATCAAGTATAAAAAGGGCAGCACCAATAATGTTGCAGATTGCCTCAGTCGACCACCGATCATGGCGCTAACCACCGTGCTCAACTCTTGTGGGCACGAGACTTCTGATTGGCCACTTCTCTACAAAAGCGACCCAGAATTCGGCCACACATACCAGACACTCTTGGAGGGTCGGCAGGTTGCAGATTTTCACCTCCAGGATGCCCTATTATGCCACCTCGGTCACCTTTGTGTTCCTTCAAGCGAGCGTGCCAAGATGATTTGGGAAGCACACTACAGTCGGGCTGCTGGGCATTTCGGGGTCGAGAAAACAGTGGCAGTACTGCAAAATTATTTCTATTGGCCGAATCTTCGACAGGATGTTGGGAAGTACATCTGATCATGTACTGCCTGTGCCATTGCCAAACCGGCCATTAAGAAGCACGGCCTCTATACCCCGTTGCCTACCCCTAGTCGACCTTGGGAATCCATCTCCATGGATTACATGTCAGGCCTTCCTTCCATTAAGCATGGAAATGACTGTGTTTTTGTGGTCGTCGACAGGTTCTCGAAGATGGCCATTATCGTGGCCTGCAAGAAGAATATCACAGCAGAAGCCACTGCTAAACTCTTCTTTGAACGAGTGTGGGTGCACTTTGGGATCCCACAGTCTATCATCTCAGATCGGGACAGTCGGTTTCTCAGCACATTTTGGTCCAGTCTCTGGTCAATGCTGGACACCAAACTCACGAAGTCCACAGCCTTCCATCCTCAAACTGATGGCCAGACAGAGGTTGTCAATAGGATGATTGTGCACATTCTGCGGATGTATAACTCAAAGCATCCACGCACATGGGACGAGGGCCTCCCCTATGTTCAGCACAGCTACAACCGAGCTCTTCACAGCTCCACTGGCCATAGCCCTTTTCAGGTGGGTTTGGGATTCCAGCCACTATGCCCCATTGATGTGGCCATGCCACTTGCAGCTACTCACATGAATTCAGCTCATGTCCAGTCCGAAACAGATAAGGCCACCAGCTTCATTGAGCGCATCCAACATATTCGCCAGCAAGTCCATGACATTCTTGAGAAATCCAATGCCAAGTACAAGCAGCGACATGATCAACATCGGGTGCCACACAAGTTTCAGGTGGGCGACAAAGTCTGGTTGCATTTGCAAAAGGAACGCCTTACTGGAGCCTATCGAAAATTGAGACCACTCCGATATGGTCCTTACACCATTACTAAGGCTATGGGAGACAATGCATTTGAGCTCAGCATTCCCCCATTCCTTGGCCTGCACCCAGTGTTCAATGTGGACCGCCTTCGGCCATACTTTCCACCATTGCTAGACACATCCGACATTGCAGAACAACTCAAACCCACAGAATTAAATCCAGATTGCATGGAACAAGCTGCAACTGATCGGATCATGGACACACAGATCAAGAACACTCGCCAACAGAATATCCAACTGTATCGAGTTGTCAAAGCAGGCCAACTCCTTCAGCAGGGCAAGTGGCTCACCAGGGAACAAGTTCAGCAGAAGTTTCCTCATCTTATGGAGGAGCTCAACGCAATGGGGACCATTGCTTCCTAAGGGGGGAGGAATGATCTAGGTGGATATTGGTGGCCACCTGCCAAGTCCACCTGGACCCCCACCATTGTCTCTCTCAGCATTTTCAGTTTCCTTAATTGTAGCACAACTTACTATTTTTAGCAGTTTTTCGGGTCCTGAACTTCCGGAGCTGTTTTGAGGCCCTAAACGACGTTTTTTGGGGAATCCGAAGGTAACATGGGTCCATGGAATGGACCGATGTTGCCCGTGCCAACAATGATAGTGCTCGGATAGATCTTTCTAATGAGCTATTGTACGCGTCAAACGGAGATCATATGCCAAAGTTACGACCCCGGGAAGTTGATGTACCAACTTACCCCCAAACGGGGCCCACAGTTTGGCGTTTCATCTCCTAGGGTTAGGTTTTGGAATGTTAATGGTTTTCCATTGTTTCTCAACAATAAATAGGCCTTCAAGCCTCATTGTAACACAGTTCAGAGGCATGTAGCCACCACATCTCTTCTCAGGGATAAGCTACCATCGCCCTAGCTGGTTTATTTCCATTTCTGGTTGTAAGCATATTTCAGTATTTTCCATTAATGAAATGAAGTATTATTTCCGCTGCATCTTTGTGTATATGGTTATCTCTGTAATTTGTTGCGTTCCTGTTTAAATCCGGATCAGATTTGAAGGGGTTTTGTTGGATTAGGAGGAACCAAATAGTTTGGGCAAGGGAATTAGGTCAAAATTGCAGAGTGTTTAATGGGGCAAGGTAGGCATAAGGCTTAGCACTCTAGGGCTTGACGGGTGAGGTGTTTTAAGAATGGTGAGAAGCTAGGAAGAGCATGTGATTACCATGGATCCTTCTTAGACTATAGAAAACATAAAATGGTGAATATTTCCCTAGAGCAGAGCAGTGATGTTATGAATTCTACCTATCAACTGGAAAACATTCACTTAAAAGAAATGAAATTATTAATGAAGTACACACAAAATTCTAACATATGATCACACGAGAAGAAACTGAACTAAAATTCATACCACATGGATTCCAAAGAAATAGCTGCAATTTTTATTAATCTCCTACTAAACTACTACAAAATGATGTACAATCGAGGCATAAGAATCCAGTTGAGTCCAACCCTTTACAATGAGAAATAAGAAGAATATATAGGCATTTTTTTAACCTCCTCCCATACTCAGGGGTCGAATCCCTAAGATGAGGAGTTAATCTAACCAACACTGAACAAGAAACTGAAATTTAGGCATCCTAACAACTTGCCTCTAAAAGTGAGAAAACTGATTCATTTGTGCTCAAATTGACTTTTAATCTAATGAATATACCCTCTACTACTAATTATCCATCATATTAACAATCCAAGTCATCATTTACATCAGTAAAACATGCTCCATGAGAAATGGCCATCCTATGCAAAATTTGTCCTACGGGCAGCACCACTGGTCTAATGCGTAGCACCACTTTCAGGTCCCTTTGGGAGGCCTTCCTGGAATCCAAATTGAGCTCATGATAGCTCATTGGAAATATTTTCAAGTCTACTTTCCAAAACACCTGGAATTTCTTCATTTGAAGCTCATTTGACCTCTCAAAATTTGATTCCCCCAAGACTGCTTCTGTCTGTCCAAAAAGTGGCAGAAAGATCATTTTTAGGGTGTTTTTTGGTTTTTTGGTGGACCAGTTCTACCCAAAAATATTAGAAAATCCATAGGGTGCATGTACTCATCGCTCTGAATCCAAAAATGCAAGCCATTTGCATTAGGTGCCCCTAGGAAAAGCTGGTGCTGCACGTTGAGCCAGATTTTTTGTGTGTGCAATTTCCAAATTTGCGAAAAATAAAATCTCCTCCAAACCTGACCAAAATTGGTGAGCAACACCATCATGAAGCATCTTGATGAGCCAAGGAAGCTTCAGCAAGCAACCTAAGCCTATCATCCTCATTTTTTTCCCTTTAGAGCCCGCCTTAGCCTAGCTTTCATCTATTTGACCCTCATGTTGCAAATTTTGTTCCGAGTCCTGTATTGGTAGGCCATGTGCCTGATGATTTGGTTGTCCCTATTGGCCTTCTGCAATAGCTTCTCCAAGTGAAAATTGACTCTTTCAAGCCAAATCTCTCTATCACCCTCAATTTCCTTCTCAATGGGAGTCAAAGTGATCGGTGCCTCTTCCTTTTGCATAGCTGATTTACCCTTGTCACCTTGTCTTTTTATCTTGAGAAGTTCCAGCTCCATGAGGAGCTGCTTATCACTCAGCTGCTCAGAAACATCATTTGAATAAAACCTATCCCAATGTGTGGAACAGGGGATTTGTAGAAATGAAGGGAAATGAATGGGATGAGGGGCTTCTAAATTATTGAGAAAAAATTGGGAAGTAGGGGGGATGTTAGGAAGGAGGGGAAAGTGGAATTTCAAGGATTAATTAAGGGGAAGGGGTCAAAAAGGGAAAAACACATGCTTAACCTAGAAAAGTGTCAAATTGTAGCAATAGGCTAGGGTTTGTGGGAAAATGACGAATTTGAGGGATATCAGTGATGGGAAGTGTTAAAGAAGGTATATATAGGATAGTGGAAGGTGTATGAGCATCATGATACAAGTTTTGTTGATGATTTGACCATCCAAGAAAAATTACCTTCAAAACCCTAGGAGAGGGAAATGAGCCTTACCTAAGCACAACTGAAGCATAAATAAGGTGTAAAATGAACCATTGGAACTTGAAATAATGATGACAACTCTTTGAATGATGGTACACTCAACCGAATGGTGGCATGAACCAATACTTGGAAGACTTTGGAAGGAGTGAAAACAAATCCTATACCTAATACCCAGTGACCAAATTTTTACTTGAAGACTCACTGAAATGAAAAAATTTTACTTTGACACCCTAAGACCACTTTATAAGAGCATATTTGATCACTAGTGGCAGTATGTAAATATTGACTCTAACAGAGCTGATGTAATTCAACAAAATCTAATTGAGTCCAGGTGTGAGAAGATCCGCTCTGGCCACTGGTATTTTATTTTATTTATAGTCTCAGTGCCTTATTGTAGAGCTCCTCTCAGAACTTACACCAGAAGATATCATATTGATTGCTTGTAGGTTTTGTGTACAAAATTTATTCCTTCAGCTACTTCGCACTTTTGTGACAAAGTTGAGCTTGTTGAAAAACAAATCGCTCTACTTATTCATGCCACCACTCTTGCAGGTCCTTCTTAAATATCCTTGATACCATATTCTAGACATCTTTGGAAAATTTTAGGTCTTGATAACATAACCATTTGTTGGCAAAAAAATGATGAATAGGTTGAGACCCTAGGTTCAGGCATAGGGGCCAATAAAAGATTCGTCGTAGTCTAGCGTAGCACCGACATTTTCACCTTAATCAGAAAGAATAAGGCATCTCACCCAAGGTGCGTCGCGACCTTACTTAGGTAAGGGTTGGAACAAAGCGTCAGGAGAAATCACATGGAACTATCAATACTCAGTAAACCTAGAACCAAAATATCATAGATACAACCATAACAGATTAAGCATTGAAAAGGAACATGTACTATGCAGATGCATTCACAACAATTTTTTTAGAAAGGGCTCATAAGGCCACAAAAGAAGAATCTCATATATCCCTACAACTTCTTCTTTCATTAGGTTCAACAACATTACAAGAATACATTAAGCTTAAAGCCTCATTGATAGAGGCGAGTCTAGCCATACAAGACAATAGATAACTAGAATAATACAGAATCCTACGAGCTCAATAGGCTCTGCGACAATATTTCGTTACTCTCCTTGCTTCTCTTTCATGGATTTTCTTTTAGCCTTTTTAATGTATTCACTCGCTTGGACTGCTACTTCTCCCTTAGATGCTTGGCCGTTTCCATTTTTGGATGCCTGTCCTGTTCAACTACGTCTACTTCCTTGACTGCTAGTGAACCTTCTATCTCAGTTGTGATTGCGTGACCCCTGATTTCTTTGGCCAATCCTCCATAACTACTAGTAACCTTTGGCCAAAATGTGACTTCCCAATAGTCACATTTGGTCAAAATGTGATCAACATGAAAACATGACAAAACTTAACCCTCAAAACGAAGTACTTAACACCTACATAAAGGATTTTCACATCCTTAACACTCATCTAGGTGCTCTTCCCTTATATTTTATGTTTGTGGCTTAAGTCTAATTTCTTATTTTTCTCATACAATTGATCTTTGGATATTTAGAGTGCACTCCTCTCACTAACTCGAACCTCCTAAGTCTTTTGATCATATGCTACACCTATTCAATAGAAACCCAAAAGAAAACCTCTATGATGACAATATAATCTATAAATTTCCTTGAATATTTAAATGTACAACTCATCACTACATATCTTAAACTACTATTATAAATACAATGAAACTATGCTCCAATTTGTAGTGATTACTTATTATTAAGATGTAATATTAGAAATATAATACTTAAATCATTATGAAAAATTACTAAGAGAATAAGAACAAAGTATAATGTCAAAACCATCAACACCAAAATTTACCTTGGAGAAGCTCATGAGGGAATAAATCCAACAACCAATAAGGCTTGTGGCTCTATTTTATTTCTTGGAGTTATAATACCAAATATAAATAAATATTATCTATCTATGGAGAAATAGGTGATATGGCCTATGATAGGTTATTACAAGTTCTCTCTCTTCCTTTATTGTGCTATGAAAACACACTCTTTTTCACTAATCAATTGTAGTGTATTCAACGATAAAAACATAAAGTTATTAGAAATATTATCGGAAAAGTAATTTGCTTAAAGTAAAATAGGAGAAGCAAGAGTATTGATCCAACCCCCGAGCATATATCCCACATGGAAAAGCATGTTATGTAAAATATTATGAGGTCTTTTGTTTGATCCCTCGATTAAATTGTGTCCATGTTAGAGATATTTTGGTGCATCTAGTGGTTATAGTGGTAGTGGATGGAATCAACCCCATGTATTGTAACTATGAGATTGCCCCAATTATCATTTCCACTAGTTTAAAAGAAGAAAAAGAAAAGGAGAGTATTAAACCTACAAACTATAAACCGTTATATTGGTAATTGAGAGATAAATTAATGGACCTCTATATTGGGGCAACCTCTAAATGATCAAAGCTTCAATATATTGAATTTTTTTTACAACACATTACATAACCTTATACCTCATTAAAAAGTTTCTTAATAGAAAAAACCTAACAAGTTATGGTCTCATTATTAATGAGTATTAACCACCTAGTGAACCTTACTAAATATAGACAGCCCTTTTTAATTGAGTAACCACGCCCAACTATCTAACAAGCATTATTCAAAGAGGATGGCCCCATATATGAATTGAATAATTCTAAGTATTCCAAAGTAGGGAGGTTAGGATAGGATCCTAACATGCCCTTCCCCATTAAAGGAAACATCATCCTTAAGGTTGGAGTGTGGAAACTAGTCTAAAATCATTGTGGTACGTACGTAGCATCTTTAGGTTTCATATCCCTCCATTATATCATGAATTCATTAATAATGCACTAATGTCTTCAATGCTCTCTTTTAGAGAATATTTCCTCTATTTGTAACCAAATTGAGCCTTTTTCACCAATTTCATTAAGGATGGCCTAGAATTTATAATTCAACCCCACTACACTCTTCAAAAAGACACATGAAGTCTAGGTGGATCTTGGAGCGAGACTGAACAATAAATATGTAGCTAACTTGTCAAACGTTTTTAAGGATTTGATATGGTTTATAGAACTTGGGTACTAGCTTCTACTAACTCTAGTCTTTGAGAGATGTCTACTTATATATTTAAGTCAAAGTAACACCTAATCCCATTCACTAAAAGAGTTGTTATAGTGATGTTGATCTACCCATTGCTTCATTTTATTTTGAGGCAAAACTAAGTTGTCCTTAGGTGCACTCAGAATGGTAACTTTAGTGTTAAGCTTGTGACCCACTTCCTGAACCTTAGATCTATCTAGTAAGAATGGTGTTACCAAAGGAGTTTTTGGTCACATATAGCTTCATATGTTTACATTTGGGTTAGCACCTTGATAGGTGTTATCACCATTTCATAAGTGGTAGCCATCGAACCCATTAATGTTGTCAGTCTAATGAAATACATCACAAAAAGGTTTCTAAGCACTTATTGACCATCTCTATTGACCATGTGTTTGGGGATGATAAAAACTTTCTCATTTTAAAGTGTGTGCCTTATAGTTTAAACAAATCCCATTACTATAATACATGTTTTGGCATCGTCCTTAGTGTTGTGAGCAATGTACGTTTTGAGAAATACTTTTTAACTTTGGATGATGTTGAATATGACAAACATGAGGGCTTCACTCAATGAACCTCTGACATATCATGTGCGTTCATGGCATACTAAAGAATACCATTAATTTGACTACATATTGGAAAATACCTACGAAAATCACATTATTTAACCCCATACCAATACGAACCCAATACACCTTCCTAATCTAAAAAACCCCTACTTTCACAATATATTGTATGTATCCATTTTTTCATTAACAATTTTTATATCCCTTTATATTTTTTCATTAACTTTGAACTCCATTTTTTTATACATGCCAATATAAAAGCCCTTTACCCCCTATTATATGCTCAATATATTATGCCATTGTTTCCTCAATTTATATCCCCTAATATGAACCCACATGGCATGGTATTTCTCCCCTTGTGAAGTCCCCATGATGACACAATGAGGGTGTCATTATTTGCGTCCATTTTTATTGGTGTGTCGCTTTATAGTCACTATTTTCCTTGCACAATCTACACAATATCATAGTCGAGATGGAATAAACATCATAGGGATTACTTCTACATTATTTGTGCATTGTTATATACCACATATTCTCAATAAAAAAATTCAACATCATTATTGCATCACTATTGCATTGAATACATGTTTGTTGCATCTAATTAGTGTCACTCTACATTCTTTATTATGTCAATATTATATAAATGACGTCACATTGTGGCCAAAATATGTAACCTATGCATTTTTTTAGCATCATCTTTACATCTTGTTTCATTAACATTGCATTAAAATAGTATCAAATTTGCATCAAAAAATTGCACTGGATCAAAAGTGCATCATGCACCAAAATTCATCTTGTTAACTTTAAAATTATGATGTAATTATGATTTAATTATTTTTATTAATTTAATAAAATATTTGTCATTTACCTCATAGAGAATATTGAGGGCTTCTAGGGAGATGAGGGCAACCATAAGTACATGGATCTAATAGGAAATTAGATGGTAGTTTCTGATGAATATGGATCCACACCTCAACCAAATCAATACATTTCAAAGAGAAGAAAAAATATGAAATTTCAACAAAAGGGTAGAACTAGTTGAAAGGTAATCCCTAGTGTCGTCGTTGACTCCATTGAGATGAGCTTATTGTTGATTACATAGTAGATGTCATCATGCTTCAAATCTGGTAAGACATGAACCTATTGAATTAATGCTTAAGAAAAACCGTGTGTAAATGAGGTCAATCTCCTTCTCCTTGAGGGTATTGTATGAAGCCTCCCCTCTGTATATTTCTAGGCATCCATTGTGCATGAAACCAAATTCGTAAAAGGGGTTTGATTGAATAATTATTAAATGGAAGCTTCAAATGCTAAATTTTCAACTTCATATAAGGATGAGAACCCCATTAGAAAGGCCCTCAAGAATAATAAGATTTCCATTGTACAAACCTTTGAATTCAACTCCATGCCGAATATATGAGATTAACGTTTGCTACATTGCCATTGTGAGAGGCCCAAAATTTCTAAAATGCTATTCATATTTTAAAACAAAAAAAAAACTATCAATGAAAAAAGTATTTGAATTTTTTTTATGGTTTCCTCTCAAGGGATCATAAATCAAAACATGTTTGGCCCAAAATTTCTAAAATGCTATTCATATTTTAAAACAAAAAAAAATTATCAATGACAAAAAGTATTTGAGTTTTTTTTTTATGGTTTCCTCTTAAGGGATCATAAATCAAAACATGTTTTTGATAAAAAATGGCATTTGTGTTGATTGGCTATAATGTGAATAGTGGAAGGTTGAAATGTTTTAAGATATATTTTTTTCAATATATAAAAGAGGTGGCTAGTGAGTAATGGCATAACGTGTTAAAGCAAATAAGGCATAAATAAAGAAATAAGGCTAACATTTCAATGATTTTGATATTTTCTAGTTTTCCCTCATCAAAAATCGACAAGCAAATATTTCTTAAAGTCATAGTGGTTAATATTGTTGTTTTCACTGCAAAAATGGATTCAATAGCTTTAGATATTCCTATATCCTATATCCTCTTTATTATGCAATTTTATCATTTACTCCTTACTATTTCATAAATTCAAAATGATTAGCTTAGTGGTTAATATTGTTGTTTTCACTGCAAAAATGGATTCAATAGCTTTAGATATTCCTATATCCTCTTTATTATGCAATTTTATCATTTACTCCTTACTACTTCATAAATTCAAAATGATTAGCTTTAGATACTCCTATATCATCTGTATTGTGCAATTTTAACATTTACTCTCTATTATTTCATAAATCCAAAATAATTCCTAACATATTTCATGCCAAAAATTTTGGTTTCCCGTTGCCCCTCTGGTTATTCTAATTGATTTGGAAAAGGGTGATTTCATTAGATGTTTAGATTATGGCATGTAATTGTTTGTGGAGCAATGGAGAAATATTTATTCTAATTGATTTGGAAAAGGGTGATTTCATTAGATGTTTAGATTATGGCATGTAATTGTTTGTGGAGCAATGGAGAAATATTTATAGAGGTGGGATAAGGGACATTCAAACACTTTTTTTATAATTTATTTTATTATTATTATTATTATAAAAAAATATTTTGAATTCTGCCATATAAATTTTGATTTTTAAAATTGGATTCAAAGCTTTAGATATTCTTATATCCTCTTTATTATGCAATTTTATCATTTACTCTCTATTATTTCATAAATTCAAAATGATTAGCTTTAGATACTCCTACTCCTATATCATCTATATTATGCAATTTTAACATTTACTCTCTATTAATTTCATAAATCGAAAATGATTCCTAACATATTTCATGTCAAAATTTTGGTTTCCCGTTCGCCCTTTCGTTATTCTAATTGATTTGGAAAAGGGTGGTTTCATTAGATGTTTAGATTAGGACATCTAATTGTTTGGGGAGAAATAGAGAAATATTTATAGGTGTGGGATAAGGGACCTGCAACCACTTTTTTTATAACTTATTTTGTTATTATTATTATAAAAAAATACTTTGAATTCTGTCATATAAATCTTGATCTTTAAAATTTATTATTCCAATAAATATATATTTTAATTTAAGGATATGTTGGCTCATCAATTGGGATTGGTGATATTGCAATTTTAGCAACATAATCACTTTGTTTACTATAATTTTGTGTTCATCAAATTCTAGAGAAATTGTTGAAATAAAGTAATTTGAGTCTATATATTCTATGTTTTTCACCTTTTCTAATGAGTTTTACTATATTTCTAATCATTTTAACTAAAAGTATGGTTGGAAATTGTGGAATTACAAATTTTAGTTGTTAAGACTGCCTAATCTAAGTGCCCCAATGGTTTTTGAGGATGCTAAATTGATTTAAACATTCAAAAATAAGATTTATGTAAAATAAATATTTCACTAACATTGCATTATTGAATTTCAATATAAAACACATATAACAGTTAGACTCATCTTTTATAAACTTCCCTTTCAATATTAAATTTCAATAACACAAAAGTTAAACTTTCAATTAATTTGATTTTTTTTTTTAACTTTTAAATTAATTAAAATTAAACAAGTTATTTAAAGTATTAATACATCATTTAAAAAACCTGAATAATTATCAAACTAATTTATTAGTCCCTGCCTACTACATAGAATGGACTATAGTGCTCACTTTGGCATTGAATCCTTATTAATTTGAGTTGGTTTATGCATTTAGCCAATGTTTTTACAAAAACATTCGCTTTTATTCAAAGTTTCATTTTTAAGGTCTTATTGTCGAGTTACATAATTCACACATCCAATTTTTTGTTTAACCAAAGTCTGTATTCGCTTGTGATTTCAATTTGTTAATTTTACACAAAGTTTGGATGGCTTATGGTGAAACCCATGGGGTGGGAATGGTTTGTCCACCTTTATCCAAAGTTTGGATTCAACTTGTGATTTAGCTTTGTTAATTTTATCCAAAGTTTGTGGAGCTCATGGGGTGGGAATAGTCTATCTGCATTTATCCAAAGTTTGTATCACCTTAATTACCTTTATCCAAAGTTTGATACTCATGCCACATCTATCACCTCTAGCAACTTTTCATATCTTTTGATAGCAACTTATTTCCACCTGCCACTGCTTCATTTCAAGGCCAACACATCTTTGCACCACTATTTCATTCCACCTTCAATAAAGAGGTCCTATTCAATCCTATTCTTCCTACCACAAGAACTCTTCCTGAGGTAAATACGGGTCTTGTTCTCCCTACCATAGGAACTCATTCTTCATCTTGCGAAGAGGACATGCAATAATAAGAGAGCATCACTAGAAGTGCAATACACAGGACCTCATTATGCATCCTATAGAAAAGACATCCAATCAAATAGCATCACTACAAGTTTAATACACTGAGGTAAATTTAGTCGTTAATACTCATTGAGTCAAGCCCATGTATATTGAAAAGTTTTTATATTTTTCTATTAACAAGCCCAACATATTAACATGTTGTGTGATGAATGGTCTCAAATCTAAGTCTGTTGATTTGGGAGCAGTCTCCCAGGTAGCTAGTGCTATATTTAGGTGGGTGTGAATCAAGCATCAACACTATCCTTAGGTAACTATAGCATAGACCTTCAGTCATTTATGACTTATACCTTTCTTTCCTAGGTCCATTTTTGTTGTAGAAAAAAATGTGTTTTCCCCCTCAACTGTAGTTGTATCATGCAACTGAATGGAATTGGTTTAAGGCTTATATAGAGCATAACCAGTCAAACTTAAAAGTAAACGAGGGATATAGGAACATTGCAGTTTCTATTGTTAGGTTAGCTACAAGGGACCCCATCAGGTCTTGCTTCTTATACCGGAGCTACAATGATATCTCAATATTATATATCCCTAGTCCCCCAAAGCAACCAGATACCATTTTCCATCTATGTATGATGAGTAAGGTGATTATATAAGTAATAAAAAACTAACTTTCTTTGCAGTGTTAAGCATTATTGAAGCTCAAACTAGCACCCTAGGATGTTCAAGGATTGTAGGTGCTATATTCGGGTCAATTAAAGTCTTGTTGCCAACTTTTTGTTGGTAAAACTAACACCAGTACCCCAAAATTTTGATGATACATCTCGGCAATGGACTAAATGCTTGACACCCATGGTGTAAGCAAGACAGATCCCTACAGGGAAAAATACTCATTGACATCATTTGTTCCTCTAGGGGAGAACAAAGCATGGAACTAAACGAACCAGAAGGAGTACTCACTTAGCAATTGGATCTACCCCATTATAAGGTAAGTTGGAGTTGCATCTGTATTTGGCTTTGTTGGTGGGGCAGGTGCTTGCTCAATAATGACATATTTGCTAAAATTGGGAAAATGAATACACTAAATTGTGTTCAAATATCAAATTCTCCTATTCTAGATACAATTTAGGAAGTAAGTTTACTATGACATAAACAATTAGTAAGTAGGTTTTTCCTTTCTCTTGGAATAGCTCATGTATCCATCTCCACAATAAGGAACACCATTTTTTATTAAAAAAAAAACTATTGTATTTGTTGGTTGTGTGTGGCTTGACCCAGGTTTACCATATGTTAGCCAAATAAATCCCTACACTACTGGCCCTTTCGACATCATCCCGCGAAATGTAGACCGAAGTCTCACCCGAAGCAGTATGGGGGGATGCTAGAAACAAGTTTTCACACCCTAAGATGGTCGTGATGTCAGTTTATACCCTCTGTTCCTGCTTTCACGTAGGTCGTTAAGTTCTAGGGCTTTGTCAGTCTAGCCCCTTATTCCGCCCTTCAGTACCCCTGCGAAGGAGTGAGATTGACCTTCGCGTAGCCCTAACCTGTGGTCGAGGTACTTTCGCGCCGCTATGACAACGTATTGTACTGGTTCCCAAGTTATCTTAGTTGTTTTACTTATATTACTAAATAGTCACAGTTAGCGCCACGTAATATGATATTCTTACTTGCATTCATTTACCGAATATAATCACATATATTTGCACATTATATAAACATTGTAAATTAAACCCAAAATCCAATATAACCAGATGCATTAATAGGAAAGAAAGACACAGAATTTGTAGAATACTTCTCTTTATTGATATCTTTAGATCATTACAGACTCTATCCACCCTGCACACATAGTTGTAGGGGTCCGCACACTTAGCTGCAGACTTCCACCCTAGGCCTCTGCGCACTCAGCTGCAGAGCCTCTACCTACGCTAAGACCCAAAACTTAGACTTCTCTACCAATACTCTCAGACTTGTCTTCTCCTACCACAAACTTATTACTTCTTAAGGCTTACTTACTTAGCTATTTTTATACAATCCCATGGTCTGTAGACCATGGGTAGATATTTACAACTGACTTTACATTTTACAAAATAAGGGCGAACAACCCTTTATGACTCATGACACCTTCGAGCTCCGCGACCACAAAATGCAGAGACTTTAAAATTTTATTACAAAATTGACCCAAAACATGGGCTTTTAGCCCCAAAACTGTCCTTGGGGGATCCAGTTCCCAACAGGCCCTAACACAAACATCGTGACTCGCCCTCGAGTCACTCTATGGGTGCAAAGATCTTAGCGCAAAGACCTTCCAACTCGACTTGTATGACCGCAACCTTGATAATGCATTGTGCGGCTGCCTGCTTCGCTTCTTCAACCATCTACTCAGTTACTGATCATGAACTGTAGACGTGAAGCTTTTGTTGAGTTGCTTGCAGAGTCGCAAGCTTCCCTTCAATAGAGGTTGTGACTGTGTAAGCCTCATCCAACCAGGGCTTCAGTCGTGCCTTCGGCACTGCCTCATTGTGCTGCACTGCATCTACATGTTCTTTCAACTACTTGGCCTCCTGCAACTTTGCTAGTCTCTGCGTGAGCACGACAGTTTGCGCTGTGCCTTTTACCTCATCATAGCACTATTGTTGTTTACGCACTTCTGTCTCCTGCCGTTGTACATTAGGGTCCTCCTATAAGCTCATCAAGACCTCAAACGATTGTTCAAAAAGTTGTGTGCAATCTGCTACTACACTGTCAACCGCGGCTATTGCCTCTGTGACAGCAGTTGTAGATGCTCCTTTACTTCTAAAGGCGTTGAAGGTTGGGCCTTCAACTATAATTCGGTAATCTGTAGGTTCAACTCCAACTGAACCCTAGCCATCTCTGTGCAAGCATCGTGCACCCTTGTAGCCAGCTTGCGAACACACACCTCGACCGGTTCTTCCTCAGGAATGGAAAACTCTGGGATCATTCGACATGCATCCTCTACGACCTAAATTATTCGCTTGTTTTGTGCAGTTACCTCAGTCACGAAAACGATGGCAGAGTTGTGCTATAGGGCCATCTACTCATTGTTAATCCATTGCTCGCTAATCACCTGTAGAGCACGATGCTCACGGGCCCTCAGCTCCACGATCACTCCATCCTGCAATAGGTGGAGTGCCTCGCTAGGGAGCACTACCAAGTTCAACCCTACTCCCTTGAGGGCATTAACAGCAGATCTGTCAGCTTCATTCTCCATGGTCAATGCTCCACCTGGCTGCATTATTGCACTGGAGACCTTCACGCGCAGCATGTCGGCAGCTTTTGAAGTTCCGATAGCAAGGCTGGTGGACACCATGCCAGTCTGTGACGCGTGGGTCTATAGCTCCTGCAAACCTATCTAGATGGTCCCCAATATTAGTTTTTGTTACTGCTCAAACTGTTGTAGGGCCTCCGCGATGACATCTCACATCGTGTCTCCAATGTCATGCAAATCACCCTTTGTGAGGGTGATTGCGTCCAGCGATGTCTTAGTGGCCTTGGATTTCTTCCTCGATGCTCCTCTCTCTTACTCCCTTGGACGCTTGATGCAGGCGGACCCTGCAGGTCCACGTCGTGCTGCTCTGTCTGCTCGTCCATCTCTTCCTCTATTTTGGGCGAAGGAGACCTCACGCCTTTGTCAGAGCCCCGCTTTGTTCCACCTATTTGCTTCTTTGTCTGTTGAGCAGCATCGAGCTTCGCCTGGGCCTTGTCAGCGACCTCCTTTTTCCTCTTCTCAACTAGTTGCGCCATCTTAAGCTTGGACTCCTCCTTGCACTGCGCAGCGGACTTGCTTACTCCCACTGCCAAGTCTGATGTAGTGCGCCATTTTGTCATCCAACAATCAAGCACTGCATCAATTACGTCATCCATTGTCGAGTAAGGCAAGTCATACCATGTCTATGTAGGGTCCTTCCGTGCCTTGATTAACACATGGTGAAAATTTGCCTTAAACTCTGTGTAGCCCTACAGGTTGGAAAACACAGTTGGAAACAACCGTAGTTTGCGATTGATGGCCATGCGGATGTTCATCTCCATCAAGATCCAGAAGATCTTGCTGTCCTTGATGTGATGTGCATCCTTGGTCGCCCACAGTGAAGCGTACTTGGCTGCTTTGGTAAGTCCGACGCAACCGAGGTAAATCGATTGTTCTCTGGCAGCTCCCATACTACCAACACAATAGACAACAAGAGCCACACATAGTGGAAATTCTTGCTGAGCTCATGTGCCTCGTGACATTTCGCAAGGAACTCACCGCAGAGATAGTGCACCCAATTGAACTGGACTCCTTCGGCGCATTGGGCTACTACCGCGACAACAGGTGTCGACACCTCATCAGCGCGACACTTTCTCATCACCTTCCCTGCCAAAATCTGCGTGGCCACCTTTACGGTAGGGTCACTGATACTTGATATGGCATATCTGCGTGGCTTCTTCACAAGCTTAAATTTCTCCTTCATGGCCTTTGCGAGGGCCTGCTCGCCACCTTTTCCGCCAAACATCATGGCCGGATTCTCTCCTGTGTAGGGCAGCCATGTGATCTTGTGGATCAATCTGTCGATGATGGGTATTGTCTCCTCTAGCCATAGACACCCATCATGCACCAAGCATAGAAGCTACTTGATGACCAACACTATAATCAGGGTGCGTTGTAGTGCGACACCCATATCAGGTTGAGCAAACCTTCCTTGTCTACTCCCCTGAGCCACTTCCGCAGCTCCAATGCGGTCATCCTGGTGGTTGTGTCAATAATGCATTACATTAGCTGCTCGGTCGCCAGGTACAGGAACTTCTCATGGTCAGCTAATTCCCAATCTTTGAGCTTCAACAGAGGAACCCACCCAAGCGCGGTCCTTCAAAAATAATCTCATTCGGCAGCAGAGGGGTTTGCAAGGGGACCTTGCTCTCGTCGATATCTTTTGGCACCCTGGTCTTGCCCTTGCGCGGAGGGACATACTCAGGCAACCAAGTGATAGGATCAGCACCCTGGACTTCAACATCCTCCACGTCTATCCCCACATCCTTGTCTTCCATCGGGATATCTTTGATTTCTTCCTCCTCCAGCTCCATATTGATGGCTTTTTCCTTTTCCTGTGTGATGGGTTTGTGCTTTGGTGGGTTTCTTCTCGGTGATGCACACACCAATATTAAAGGTTGTTTTCCCTTCTTATCCTTCACGCTCTCCTTGGTTAGGGTCGGCTTTGGTCTACGAGTCCATGGTGATTTGGGAACTTCAACTAAGACTTTGGCAACCTCTGGAGCAACTTCCTCTGCGTCCATAACAACTTCTGGCAGAGCCTCCTCAGTTGTCATTGCTTTTGTTGGTGTCGACATGATGTTCTGCAATAACTCTTGTGTCACCTTCGACAATGTCTCAAATACTTTACTGGCTATCAGAGCTTTGAATTTCTCGTGATTCATGTGCGCCTGAGAGATCAACAACTCAATTCTCAAAATGCCATGTGTTTTTCACTAGGCAGCCACTTGTAATTCATAGGAAATTTTGAATTCAAATCTGATCGTTCCCCCACAATCGATTCATTAATGCCAGATTGGCGCCAGATTTTCAAGGATCTGACCCATAAATTTCGTCTCAAATGCCAGCCGCCCACTCTAATTGGCCGCATTTCTACCATCAAATCATGAACAGTGACTTTAACGGTCACTTTCCGGCTGACCTGCACGATTTCTCCTTGGGTAGCGTAGTCCCCTTCACATTGTCATGAACCCTGTGACACTTCCTTGCTTCGCACAATCCTCCAATCGCGCAGCTCCCCAACCCAGGAAGTGTAGTTTATAGTCCCGCGCCTCCTTTCACCTACCTGGAGCGCTAAGACTGTGCTACCTTCATATAGTCACATGGTTGAACCACCGGTGTATGGCTTCAATCTACTGCCATTCACCGTTCCTGAGAAGGTAACTCCATTCAATTTAACCAACTGAACTACTCCATCGTCAGTAATCTCCTTAATGACATAAGGCTCTAACTAGTGCATTATGAATTTCCCTGTAAATTTATCAAACTTGCTGTCATATAACAAAACTAGGTCATTTACCTTAAAGGTGCGCAGCTTAATGTGCCGGTCAATCCATGCTTTTTCACGCTGCTTTTGGACCTGTTGGTGAAATCCAGCTAGAAATATCTCTTCCTCAAGCTCAGCCAGTTGCGCAAGCCTCTCTGCCAGGGCTTTGCAATCCATCATACCCGTGAGTGTCGTTATGCACAGACTAGGCATAATTTATTCCATGGGAATCACTGCTTCAATGCCATATACAAGCCTAAAGGGTATCTTTCCAATCAAATTCTTGCATGTCATCTGATAGGCCAATAATACTGCAGGTATGCGCAGGTCCCAATCACTTTGCTGAGCATTGCAAACCTTGGTCAGCGCATTTTCCAGCATCTTATTGAATGCTTCCACCATCCTATTAGCCTGCAGGTGATAAGGCATTATCTTCCGGTGATATACGTGAAATTCCTCCATCAACACAATGATTGTTACATTCAGAAAGTGCATACCATGATCACTCATCAAAATATTTGGACACCCAAATCGCGTCATTTATACTCAGAGAAACTTCGCAGCAGCCACGCTTGTGCAATCCTTCACAGGTTGTGCCTCCGCCCATCGAGTCAAATACTCTGTCATGGTGATAATGTACCGCATTCTCGTCTTCTTCCCTTGCGGCTGAATGGGTGCCACAAAATCTATCACCCATTTTTCAAAGGGTTGTAATGTCATCTGTGGATTCAGAGGTAGCTCATCTCTCCTTGATGGCCCGCCCGTCCTTTGAAACACATCACACGTCTTGTAGTAAGCTTTTGAATCCTGATGGAGGGTTGGCCACCACAACCGTGTGCGTAGAATCTTCTGCGTGGTCACTCTCCCTACATAATGACCTCCCTCGGCGCCCCCATGAGCATCCACAAGGATACTGCCCCGTTCAAACTCCGATATATATTTTCGCAATATTTCATCAGACCCCATTTTGTACAAATGCCCAGCAATGACAGAAAAGTTTGTCGCGCACACCACTAACTCCTTCTTTTGCTGGAAGGTGTAAATTCATGGGCGGTTCCTGTCATTAGGAAGTGTATGATATCTTCAAAATGACCATCTGCATTGCACACAGAAAATAGCTACACGTCAGGTAATCACTCCTCCAAATTATTGGGCTCTTCTCCTATTTCGATGCGCGATAGATGGTATGGTCCCGCATTCAGTCGTCCAGGCTTCACAATAACTTCAAAATCATACTTCTGGAACAATAACAGCTGCCTGCAGGTTCTCCCCCCCAACACAGGCTTATTGACCAAGTATTTCAATGTGGAATGATCCATATATATCTTAAAATGGCCACCCAACAAATAGTGTCTAAACCTTTGGAGCGTGTATACCATGGCTAATCCTTCGCGCTTGGTGGTGGAATAGTTCTTCTCAGCCTTGGATAACCTTCTGCTTGTGAACGCTATAAGATGGTCCAATTCTCCTCTGCCAGCCTGTGTCAGTACTACTCCCAGCGCTATATATGATGCGTCAACATGTACATGAAACTCCTTCTTCCAATCCGGGAAGACTAAAATCAGTGTGGTGACCATATTTTCTTTCAATACATCCAAGATTTTATTACATTCCTCATTCCAACAGAATGTGACATCCTTTTTCAACAACTTCTCCATAGGCGTCGTGATCTCAGCATATCCCTTGATAAACTTCCTGTAATACCCAGTATGTCCTAAGGTTGTACGCAGCTATTTCACACTCCTCGGTGCTTCCAAGTTAAGTATCACCGCGATCTTCATGGGATCTACCATTAGTCCCTGTCTACAAACCACATGACCTAGCCAAGTCCCAAAAGGAACACAAAACAGGAAATTCTTCAGACTGAGTGTGATTTGGTACCTTCGACAAGTATCTAGCATCAGGTGCAAACTTGCCACATGGCATTTCACCAGCCCAAAAAAAGTCCAGTTATCAAAGTACACTTCCAGGAATTTATGAATAAATTCCTTGAACGCAGCAATGACTACGCGTGAAAAAATTGTAGGTGCATTCTTCAGTTCGAAAGGCATTACAGTGTACTAAAAACATCCCCACTCCGTCGTGAAGGTCATCTTGCTTCTATCCTTCGGTGCGATTTTGATCTGATGGTACCCCGATAACCCATCAGTGAAGAAGTATGCTTCTTGGCCACCTACATTATCTAATACCTCATTAGTAAATGGAGTCGGGAAAGGATCATGTACGCAAGCATCATTCAACTTCTAGAGATCTATGCATATCCTTATTTCATCTTTCTTCTTCTTTTCCTGTACCACCATTGGGCTTACCCAATCAGATTCTTCTATGGGCTCAATGATGCCTACCATGAGCATCTTATCTAGCTCTAACAGGACCTTCTCCTTATACTTCGGATTGAGGCGGTAAGGTCTTTACTTAACCGGCTTCACGTCGGGTTTTAACGTGATCTTCATAACACCCAGGTCTCCTATTATCCCTTTTAGCTCCGTAAACTTGGTAGGGAACAAATCCTGGTATTCACGGAGCAATTTAGTGACCTTATCCACCGTCATGTCATCCCAGTAATCTTGAATCTTCGTGAATCTGGGCTCTGCCTCCGTACCAATATTTACCTGTTTCATTTTGAGTGGTGTGGTTATATCAAGATTCTCAATTTTTGGTCCCTCAACCTCGTGGTGACCCTCTGTTTTAGGGATGTTAATCTTTCGCAGATCCTTATCTTCTTCTTCAGCGGTCAATTTATAACATTCCAGCGTGTGGCTCAACTTAGTAGTCCAATCAGGTTGAATCAAATCCAAAGGTTCCTGCGATATCCTAAAGATTGTTGCTTTCACTTCTTGTAGCACTTCGCCAATATAGTGAAACCTGTCCTCAAAGCTAAATGTCATTATGAATCCTTCACGCAGAATACCCCACTCACCTTTACCATGGAAGATCTCTGTTTCCAAGTACCAGTTCATCGGGATGACATCCAAGGTATAACAGAACAAGTGCACCCATTCCGGTCAGGGCTTCGCTCCATAAACCTGAGCCCATTTGGCCTAGTGTGCATGTGGATCGTCCTTCCCATCATATTTTTCTGTCATTCGTACCTTCAGCTTCCCAAACCATGTGTGCATCATCCTCCTACACTTGTGCCAACCATCAAAGCTACCCTTGTGCGTACTCCACCATCTCGCAAGCGTAGCGCGCAATTCCCATTCCAAAGCTTGGAAGTGTTGCTTCTCTAGTACCTCCCTCTCAAATGCATCCAAAAATACATCTACATCATTCAAGCCAACATAAGTGGGTAGATTTTTTACTTCTGATGACACACAGCGCAGCACCCGGGTATCATGTTACAGCTCAGTGTGGTTACTTCATGCAACCAATTTTGCAGGAACTTTCGCGATCCCATGTAATTCATCCATCCACTGTCAGAATCACCCAATCTTGTTCTCGCGCTGTTATCTTACATATATAGTCCAAGTCGTCATCGCTCACATAATCGTGCACTGGTTCAGTATAGTGCGATCCTTTAGCAGGATCTAGGGGTACTATTACACGGAGCGATTTCTTCTCAAAAATCATCTTTCGCTTCTTTAGGTTGATTACCCCGTTCATATTAGTATCCCAATCAATGTCAAGGAGCGTAGGGTAGGGGTTGTTGTCATCCACAATTTCTATCACTTCAAAGTCAGCCAACATGCTCGCGCCTTCAATATCTACAGTCACCCCTTGCAGCCGCCCCATGGGGATGATCTTCTGCTGATTTTCCATCCTTAACTAAATTAGAGACCACTACAGCACGGGTCTTCCCATCTGTTCCCAAGTCTACTTTGGTAGAACGTTCGCTTCTTACCCCAAATCCAAAATAACCTAATCCATTTCATATTCTCTTATCTGCGCGGTTAGTCTCATCTCTCGTCCTGTCCTTGTTTTATGCTTACCAATCTTTCGTACCAAGCGCGGTTCACCTGGAGTGTTTCTGACACATCTATTTATAAGCCCCTGTAATCCCTTCACAGCCTTGCTATCACATAGTAGCTTCATGCAGGTTTCTAGAAAGGTCATAAGCATAGAAGGGTCCATCTCCTGATCAGGCTTCTCCTTTCTCCCTGAGGTGGAGGCCTTAGCGAAGATCTTCTTTGCTTCCATGAACATTTCACATGCGCGATCCAAATCAAATTTAGCCTCCCTCATTGGCACTTTGTGAACCCATGCACTGTCTTCGCGTTGTTTCCCCCTATCATCGCCCGTTGCAATTCCACTTCAAAGCACTATATTCACATTCAGATTCTCTTCGTGAGGCTCAGACCTCATCATCTGTAGGTTTTGAGTCCGTTGAGGTGGTAGCTCCCCTTTTTCGCGTATTCCTGCTATCAGCGTAGGATAGTCCTCTGTTTCATGATCAAACACAGTGCAATATTTGCACGACGGACGTGTTGGGTTAGTGCAGTCACAAGCATAGTGTCCTAGTCCTCCAGAGTTGTAGCAGATTAGTTGTCCTCGACCTCTGGTAAGTCCTCCTCCGCCTTGGCCTCGTCCTCACCCCTAAAAGCCAATTTGCACCATCCCTGAACTCTGGTCAGGGGGGCACGTTTCTACCTATACCCTATAGGTGGGAGTTCTGTCCCTCATCAATACATAACTTTTTCAGTTGCGCTCATCATGCCCTACCGACCTACAAAAGTTGCAGAATAGTTGTTGCATTGTTTGTACAAACTTCTACAGCAAATGACAGTTATTCGTTGTATGTTTCCCTGCTACCTGACATATAGCACACCACAATGCAGGCCCCGCGCTTGGTCCTGCTTGAGGCTCCGGCCTCAAAGGCATCGATCATCCTCCTGCAATATAGTTTCAAAGACCGAGAAATGGTCTTTTTCATGCCCCTGACCTTTACATTTCAGGACCATACCTCTTCGGGCACCTCCAGTCAAATTGTTCTGTCCTGCTTCAAAATCTGCATTTCAAAGCAAATATTTTACAACTGTGCATGGATCTACTGAACCCCCAGACTCGGATCTTGCATCGGTGTTTCATGCAGTCTCATTGCAATCTCCAAGGCCTCTGCCTAAGTCATAATCTTCTGTTGTAACAGCGCAACCCTTAGGTGTGGCGGGAGCGAAGCCACAAACCACTCGCGGTGTTGTCCATCCATTAAGTTCATATTAGCTTCGCGGATTTTACACTTCAACCTCTGATCCAACTCCCAAGGTGTCTCACCTAGTTTCATCGTGATTTCCTTGAACCCCACAATCGATTGTGCCTCGGATTTGGGACTACTGAACTCTTTATTTAACGCAGTCTGGATGTCCACCACCCTAGTGTTTGGGTTATCATTTGATGTACCAGGTTAGCACACGATCCTGCAAAGCACTAACCAATGTTTCCTTCTTCATGTGATCATCTGTAATGCCCTGAGCTTCCCATACAGTTTTCACAACGAACCAAAACTGGTCCGGGTCCTCATTTCCCAAGCCTTTAAACAAAGGCAGCTTCACTGAATTTTCCATGCTGAACTACAGTGGAGGGGGTAGTGGTGTGGGTGAGATCGCAGGTGATGGTGCTGAAGTTGGAGGTGGTGTGGGAGGAGGTGGTAGTTGTGGGAATCCTTGTTTTATTAACTGAATTGCACTTCGTGAAGAAGCCTGCGCTACTCCCTCTTCATCACCCAATGGAGGTGAAATCAATGGACTATATTCAAGACCCTTTCTTCCTTCGTTCCTGTAAGTCTTTCCGCTTCATGTAGCTCCGAACATCAAGGTAGCTACATAACCATTTTTTCGCATAGTAACATCTTAATCCAGGTATTCAAAGACTTCAAGTACTTACCTCACAGACCTTTGAAAAAGAGTCGCTCCGCCTCGCTGTAGCTAACTGATGTATTGACCGCAAATTCAGTCACAAATCCTCCTATGATGCGATCGAGCCAATGATCAACAACATGGGCGATCTTATCCTCAGAGGCTTCTAGTCTCTATACTAACTCTGGGGTCCAGATAATAGGACTGTTAAGTATCCACCTTCCTTGGTTATCCGCTAGCTTTGCGATCCACTCATATAGCTCAACTAGAAAGGAATGAAAAAAGATCTCATGGATTTCTATATACAGGTACCTGTCCAGCCACTGTTCCTTTGTTAGTCGTGGATTTCTGTTCTCCTATGCCGCGAATTCGTGGATCTTCCTATCCAACCAGTCTTCGATCTCTTTTTTAGTTGGATTCCAGTGATACGACATCACACATCTCTTATGCAGATTTTGGTCCTGGCAACAGAACCATTTGTTGGCTACGTGTGGCCTGACCTAGGTTCAACGTTAGTTATCCAAACAAATCCCTACACTACTAGCCCTTTCGGCATCAGCCCACGGAGCGTGGACCGAATTCTCACCCAAAGCAGTATGCGGGGATGTTGGAACCAAGTTTCCGCACCCTGAGATGGTTATGATGTCAGTTTATACCCTTTGTTCTCACTTTCATGCAAGTCATTAAGTTCTAGGGCTCTCTCAGTCTAGCCCCTTATTTCGCCCTTCAGTACCTCCACGAAGGAGTGCGATTGACCTTTGCACAACCCTAACCTGCGGTCAAGGTACATTCTCATCGCTATGAAAACGTATTGTACAGGTTCCCAAGTTATCTTAGTTGTTTTACTTATCTTACTAAACAATCAAAGTTAGTGTTGTGTAATCTGATATTCTTACTTGCATTCATTTACCCAATATAATCACATATATTCGTGCATTATATAAACATTGTAAATTAAACCCAAAGCACAATGTAACCAGATGCATTAACAGGAAAGAAAGACACAGAATTTGTAGAATACTTCTCTGTATTGATATCTTTAGATCATTACAGACTCTATCCACCCTGTGCACACAACTGTAGGGGTCCGCGCACTCAGCTACGAACTTTCACCCTAGGCATTTGTGCACTCAGATATAGAGCCTCTACCTATGCTAAGACCCGAAACTTAGACTTCTCTACCAATACTCTCAGACTTGTCTTCTCCTACCAAAAACGTATTACTTCTTAGAGCTTACTTACTTAGCTCTTTTTATACAATCCCATGGTCTGCGGACCATGGGTAGATCTTTACAGCCGACTTTACACTTTACAAAATAAGGGCGGACAACCCTTTATGACTCATGACACCTTCGCGCTCCGTGACCACAAAATGCAAAGACTTTACAATTTTATTACAAAATTGACCCAAAACATGGGCTTTTAGCCCCAAAAATGTCCTTGGGGGATCCCGTTCCCAACAGTATTTAAGTTCCAACATCCCAACATGAAAGAAATTATATTAATTGAACAATTACACAAGTACACAATTACAAATTTACTTACTTGCAAATCATGTGACGACATCCAAACATTTTTTAAACAATTTTTCTTCACCCTGCACACCATTTCCATTATTTTTATTTTGCTAGATTGAACAATATCAAGTCACATTTCTTCTTCTCAAAAGACGACAACTGCTTTAATTTAGAGCAATCCAAACACTCATGCCACAACACATTGCATTGAACACAAAATAACCTTCTGCATGCAGGGCATTTTTGAATTTCCCATAACAAAAATAACTGCAGTAGTTGATTTTCCTACTTTAGGAATACCCTTCAAAAAGAGTGCAAAGCAATCCTTGAAAGGGAAACAGAATCTCTGAGAAATAGGAATCTCGACTTCCACCAATGTTGAATTCCACCTCTCAATCACATGATCAGAAAGGATCACTTTACACTTTTGAGGAGTCAGATGCTAACTAGAATTGGGCTCGGGGTAGAGAATGGGCCCATAATTTTCTTCCAATTTACTAGGGATATGAAGGACTATGAAACTACAACAAAACCTGTGCAAGCAAACCATCCTGTCAAAAAATTCAAATGGGTATTTGGCTTCTAAACAGACACTGCATGATTTTTTCACAAGAAGGGCATCTTCATTTCCTTTCACCATATTTTTCACAAGAGGGGCATCTTCATTTCCTTCAACTACTCTCTTCCTAGATGGCCTCACCATTTTAGGCAAGGGAAGCAATATTTACCCACTTCTTAGATGATTACCCACTCCATTCTGAGGGAAAAAAATCAAAATGAATGAATGTGGGTATGGAATGAAGAAACCTCCAACATAACTGGACTTGATTTGATAACCATATGACACAGAAGTGGCAAAACAAGGTTCATTTCTAGGGGCAAGTGTTTGAATAATTACTATTCCTTTTCATTGGGTGAGACATGGTTAGAGGCAGTCGTTCCCATTTCAACATTACTATACGCCTTCCTGTAAGAAGGTTTGACAACCCTAACAAATACTCTAGCAAATACTACTGTGTAAATCACCATAGATTCCACACTTTGAGTTGGTTGACTAAATATCCAATGACATACTTTACTTGTCAATTTCCTTGGCTTTTGTTGGCATGCAAGTGTAATCCATGCATGTTGGTGGATTTTTTTGCTTTTGTGGGAATGCACATGTAATGCAGGTGGTTGTCATATTGGCACTTTTGAGGGCATAATTTTTCTTTATAATATTTTAATATGCAATAGGAGGAGTAGATGATGTATTAAATGGCATGTTTGATTCCATTTTCATCTTTTAGGGTAGGGACACTGGCGCTATCAAACAGAGGGTGGAGAACTAGGACCAGGGTTGCCTCATTTATATTATTTATTTTACACTATCGCTCACTTCATTTTGTTCCTCGAGGAGCCATGGTTTATATAATCAAAACCTAATGAGAATGACATTTTTTCACCCTTTGAAAAAAGACTCAACATCATATTTGTGTTTTTATAGTTTAATTGAAATTTGATTAAATATAAATATTAACTCTTTTTTCTCCTTTAAATTTTGATATAACATGTTACAACCACCTTATGGTTGCTCAAAGAAAGCACATATTAAAACACAATTATGGTAAGTTCATAATTTTTTTTACAACTAAGCATATAAGTATTTAGAAGTAAAAAATTAAAATAGCAATACCATTTTTAGAAAATAACTAAACATATAATTTTATTGAAGTTTTGGAGTCATTGAAATGCCTTCAAATATCCTCCAACGAGGAAATGGTAGCATTCACAATTAATTCAAAAAGTTCCCACGCCAAACTTGTCTGTAAGGAAAGAGTCATGTTATTGTCATACGTGACATAAATATCTAGGCCTACAAACGAAGAAGTGAAAGATGTTAAGCAAGATTGATTAACAACTTTGGTTATGTATGCCTACGCAACAAATTGAATGAAAGGTTCCATTATATTCCAATGTCATCTCTTCATTATACACTTATATCATCATTTTTTACTTAATGTGTGATCTAATTATTGTAGGAAAAATGGAGGCATGGCTAGTAATTATCACTCTAACAACAATCACAACCTTTGTGAAGTACTTTTATTTTCCTGTGAACGCTTTACCAGCGAGGGGTAATTCTTAGATATGCATTGATGATACTTCCTCTGCCCCGTGATCAAGTAAGGAAAGTATTCACAAATAGGAAAAACAAATCATGTTAATACCAACCTCCAACTACATAATGATTCCATCACTGGTTTTAGCCCTTCTATTGTTGAGGATAGTGACAATCAAGTCAAATATAAGTTCTCCTTATATTATCAATGTAGAAAATTAGTCTTTAAATGTTTAATCAAAGGATCATCTAACACTGCTAAGGTGCTCAGAATTTTATTTCTACCAAATGTGGATTGATCAGGGCTTTGGACTGCAAACGATTAATGGCACACTTATAACCAGTTAATGATTTCAATTATTCTGTCTTTGGACTGACAATGATTAATGAAACACACTTATGACGAATTAAGGATTTTAGACCTGACAGGGACTACCGTTGTTTGCAACTCTTGTTCATATTTTTTTTTCTAAATTATAATCAAATTTATAAGTTTAAAAAAGAAATTGTACACTATTAACTTCATACAAAGATGGGCAACGAAAAAAAGAGCCATGGCGGGAACACAGTTTCTGTGCAACACAAAGAAAGGGAACCTTGCTACGAAGACGACTATCGTATACTCGATCGACCTCCTGGGCATGATCTCCACGACCAACAATAGGCCAATCATCCACAGTGATCTTACCAAGGAGCCCGAGAAACAAAGGAACCCTGGGTGCCGTCAGACTGGACGCACACAATTTGCTCAGAGCGCAGCTCTCTCACCTGACAGCCAAAAAGCCCGATCCAGCTTCTGGAATGGTGAGATCTATCTTGTTGCTGGCGACAACATAAACATCCACAGGGACATGCAACCCATCAATCTCAGACAGACTATTCCTGCATCCTGCGAACGAAGCACCAAGCACTGAAAGGCAGACACAAAGGAGAATGCCCAGGACATTAGCTCTGATCTGGGATTCCAGATCTCTACGGTGGTAGAGTGGCAGGAGGGACATTTGGACATCGATGGGGCTAGATCTAACAGCCTACATGGCATTATCTCTGAGGTAAGGATCACCCTGTACTTTGTATACCCTCTCCTCATACCCAAAACTGTCAAAGCTGCTCTTGCATGGCTAATGCACAGATCTAGATCAAGCATACTCACCACAGGAAGCAGCCAGCAGCTCAGATCTTCTATTGAACCAATAGATCAAGAACTTAGAAGATCTAGAAGCCTTCACAAAGTCCAAATATGTGGGCACACAATCGTCAAGTTAACCCTATGCCATGAATCCTGGGCCTTCATCGCAGAGGAAATCCAGACAAGCAAACAGATGGGAGACGATTTAGAATTTGGGATCAAGATGATCTGGGCAGCGGAGCGGGGACAAACTCAGTCAGACTCAAACCCTAGAGAGGTAGATCTCACACAGATCTTCATCAAAGCACCAGAAGGAAGGCACCACTGCTTGAGGATATGGAAGGGCAACAACATACAGAATCTACGGTATAAAATACAAAACCTACTTGGCATACCAAAACAGGGGCAAAATCTCATCTACATGGGACATAGTTTACAAGATAACTAGACCCTCCAGGATTACAACATAACCACAGACTCAACCATTATCATCAATCTCCATATGTGAGGTGGATGCTCTAGAACTAGCTCAAAGAATCCAAGCTCCAAGAACACAGGCTCCTTCAAGGACGCTATCAAGGGTAAAGGGAAAACACAAGCCAATCTTGCAACAGCCCTTGAACTTCCCAGACCCTACTTTGTTGAACAAAAAACGGAGGATCCTGCTCTCAGCATTGCAATTCCTGAGGTAAATACTCTGTACTCAGATCTATTTCCCCACTCAGTTATCTGTAGATTCAATGGGTACTAGCCCAGATCTGGCGATCTGCATCACTGGATCCACAATACATGGACACCAAACTGTGAAATTTACTTATGCCCCAAGGGCTTTTTCATAGTAAGATTCAACACAGAACAGGAAAAGGAATACATCCTTAATAAGGAGCCATGGTTTTGGGGCATCACAGGGCTCTTCATCACTCATTGGTTCCCAGATTTCGATGCCAATACAATGGTGGTATCAAAGATGCCAGTTTGGGTTAGGTTGCACAACCTTCCATTACACTTTTGGCACCACAAGGTTCTAATCGCTATTGGGAACACCTTGGGGAAATTTCTAAAGATCGATGAAGACAGAATCATGAAGGGAATATTTACCTTCACCAGAATATGTGTTGAAGTAGATCTTAGCCAGGGACTACCAGCAAACATAATACTGAATTTAAATAACACTCAGTGGATACATTCCTTGGATTATGAAAATACAGCTTTCCGATGCCGAGGATGTCTTCAAACAGGCCACCTTCTCAGTGATTGTCCATAGGCAAGAAACATCCACAATCGGAACAAGAAGCAATAGAGAAAGCCTAAAGGATGGAAAAATACAGAGCCATTGGATGGAGATGAAGACACAGCAGAGACTATAGAATGTAAAGCAAAAAAGGATGACCAAAAAGTCCAGCACAACACGCACAAACAAGAGGAAGCCCTCAGTAATCCTTTGCAGCAACAAGAACCTCATACAACAGGAAAGGAAATATCTGGCAACAAGAGAATTCATGGATCAGAAGGATCTAAATCATACAAGGACTCTCCCATAACTATAACAGAAAATCAGCTCTCCATCGTAACTACTACCCCCAACTATGGAGGATGGCGAAAGGTGGAGAAAAGGAAAGGGAGAAAAGAATAGTCCTTTATATATCATTTTTTATTTTTTATGGTTTCTGTGAAAACTGGAATAGTTTCTCTGCATATGCTCTCTAGCATCTACAAAATGTAATTTTGTCTTATGAATAAAATTACGAACTTTTCCATAGGAAAAAAAAAATTCATGCAAAGATTTACATTTATTTAAACCAATAAAGATAGGTATAATGTATTCAAGATATAGAGAAGTTTTTATTAATCAAGAGCTACTAGACTTGGTTAATGAGATGGGAAAGGAAGAAATCGCAGGAAAAAATAGGGACAAAGGATTTTAATAAACAAGTATATAAATAAGTATATATATATATATATATATATATATATATATATATATATTAAGTGGTCTAATGCTAGGCTTGAGTGAAATCGAATGTGTGCAAAAAATTTGAAGATTTAATGATCAATAATTATTAAAATTATTATATTTGTTTTTTCTAAGCTTGGAAAGACTACATGTTCATCATGTCCAACATATCACCCCAATTGGAGTGGGGAATTGAACTGGTGACTTCACATCAAGGAGTGCCTTAGCAAAGCACCCGATTACATCTATCCAAGACCCCGTGAACATTAAACTTATTATATTTAAGAAAGGTAATATAAAAAATAGAAGTATTTAAATTCATTTTTATAAAATTTTACATAAATTTTGATTGATAATATATTTTAAAAATGGCATGGTCTAATTTATAGATGGAATAGTTTTTTGACTAGAATTCGATAATACAATTTCTAACGATATTGTGAATTCTTGTATTTAAAATTTTTTAAAAGTATTTAACTTCATTTTTATAAAATAAAAATATTTACATAAATTTTGATTAATAATATATTTAAAAAATGGCATGGTCTAATTTATAGATGGAATAGCTATTTGACTAGAATTCGGTAATACAATTTCTAATGATATTGTGAATTCTTGTTGTTTAAAATACACTTTTGTATGTATACAATTTCTAACAAGTTTGTGCTTTTTTATTGTTAAAATTACACTTTTGAATACATAAATAGATTTAGCACCCTGAAAAACCCCGAGACACTTGATCTTTGAAAATTAAACAAATTGAACTTATGATTTTTAAAAATCGATAAGAAAAAATGCTCGGAAAAGGGTCATTTCATCTAACTAGTGAAAAAATTGTCTGTACATCAATTTATATAGTGATGTTATCTTATTGACTTATTATTCTCTTGAAAATATTAAATTTTTCACAGTGAGAAAACCTATCATAACTCAGTTGTCAAACTAGCACTAAGAGCAACCATCACTAATTGTTATCTGTGAATGAAAACTCATCACCATTATTCAAGGAAAGCCACGCCACTTGAATTATCCATTGGTGATCCGTAAGGGGGCATACTTTCACTCCTACCAGATGCTTGTGGGGCTTGGTTTATTAACTTGTTTCCTTATGTCCTAGAAAGATGAGTTCTTAGCTAAGCATAAGCAATTCTAAGGTATATTCTCTTGAAAGTCTTATGTACACATGACCATTAAAGAATATAATATACAATATGATGTAAAAAAAATTATATTATCTTTATGCATCATTTTATAGTGATACTATGTTTTTACAGTGATTTTATTTTACTTATTTATTTAATTTTTTGTAAATTTAGAAGTTATATTGCATATCAAAGAGAAAGTGCATTAACTATTTTTGACTTATTCTAGCCACGGTTTTCCATTGAAGAAAACAAACTAACAGTAGAATAGTAAACTTCTAGTCCAAAATTTTACAAAAGGATTATAACCAACCTAGATCCATTTGAAAAAACTACTAAGAATTGAGAGGGATGAAAGCTCTTTTCACTCTAAAAGAGGTTTCCATCTCAAGAGATTTGATCCCTCTCGGCACTTGGTAGATCTAGAGTTAAGATGGATCTAGGGTGAATTTATTATTAACCAACCTAGATCCATCTTAACCCCATAACTATCAAGCAATGAGAGAGATCAAATCTCTTTTCATAGTAAAAGAGGTTTGTATCTCAAGATATTTGATCCCTCTCAATGTGTGATAGGTCTGAGGTTAAAATGGATCTAGACTGGTATCAATATTAATCTTTCAATATTAATATTACATGTTTTTTACATGACATGATAACAAAATTAATATTTTCAAATATCACAACTTTGATGTGGAAATATTTATGTCATTAAATATTTTAATATATCCATATGATATGGTTTTAGCTAGTAAAGATTCATTTTACAAATATTTAATTAAAAGAAATAGTAAAATATTTTGGAGCAAGATTTTCGACTCTTTGCGTTAAATTGTATTATGGTTTATTTATCTATATGGTTATTTTAATTTTTTTATTTTATTTTATTAGAGACCTGACATTCTTCTACATCACCTACATACTGGGCTGTAGAATGCACCTCTTAGCATAATTATAATTATAATTATAATTATAATGATAATTATAAATATTAATTTATTTTATTTTTTATTTTTTAGTTTTATGTAATTTGACCAAGTCAAAATATTTTATTGATAATTATCATTATTAATTAAGTTAAATTAAATTTATTTTTGAATTTTATTTTATTTTTATTTTAATGTTTAATGTTAATTATTTTCAATCTTTTATTATTTTTTTATTGAGCCCACATGTAAGTGTTTACAAACATTTACACCATTACAACATCTCGCCCATACCTTTTCGCTTTTAGATTTAATTTTAAAATGTTATAAAATAAAATATTTTGAATTTGAAATGAGTTATGGTTTTTGCAAGTGGTATTGATAAGCAGTGTTACTAGCCCATGGTATTTTAGAAAAACCCATTTTCAAGTTAATAATATTCATGGTAAAATGAGGGTGAATATCCACAATTAAGAATCTTGTTATGTTGTAAGTTTATTGCAAGTATTAAGTTTTAATTTAAAAATTGTTATAAAATTGATTTTTATAGAATATTTTGATTTTGATATGAGTTATGTTTTTTGGGTATGTGTGTTATGAAACAATCTCACAAAAAGATACGAAAGATAGATAAACGGCTTAGAATTCAACCTCTTCAAGGGGGAAACCTCCTTTACATTACACAAATAAACAATTCTTGGATGATACAAATGACAAGACCTCATTTCTATATATAAGAGTCTAAGGGGTCATAATATAATCAGAACCGACATAACAATAATAATGTAAGGGCACAATAATAACAATAGTGGGCTTCTATGGAGCACAATAATAACAATATGGAGACTACATGGGCACAACAATATAATAAGGGGGTTGTACTAATAACAATAAGGGGTTACACTAGTACTATAGGGACCTAACATGCCCCTCTCCTTAAAAAAGTGTTGTCCTCAATGCTTGAGTAGTTCTTGATGTTTCTGTATAAAATTCTTGTCCTCCCATGTGGAATTTTCAGTGGGTAAGTTCTTCCACTTGATGAGATACTTTGAAATTGATCGATTTTGTAGCTGACGAGTTCTTGTTTATGTGACTGCTCCAAGTTCCAATATGATTTTTCCTTTCTCGTCAATTTCTGGCAATGTTGTTTGAACTGGGATCTTCTACAATTTTTGAATGAGTGGCCACACTTCTTCATCCTTCTTCCATTCATCCTTGCTTCATTTATCCAATCTGGTTGGATAATAGAAATAGCACAAAACAATGCTTCCACATCCTCATCCTTTCTTAAGAGTGCATCTGCAACAACATTTTGCTTCCCTTTTTTGTAGATGATTTCAAAGTCATAACCCAACATATTTGTGACCCATTTTTTCTATTCTTCTAAAGGTAATCTTTGTTCTAAAAGTATTTCAAACTATCATGATCCATTTTTACCTTAAAGTGTCTTCCCATTAGGTAAGGTCGCCATTTCTTAAGTGCGTGTAGTATTGCCAACATTTCCTTCTCATAAATAGCTTTCTTGAGGGAAATTTATTTGTATGGATGTAACCATAAAAATACCCAATCACCTACATCAAAACTTCTTTCATTGCGATGTTGATCTACCTGTTGTTTCATTTGATTCTGCACAAAGTGGCCTTATCCTTTAAAAGTTGGAGATCTTGTTGTTAATGCTCAATGTGATCTTTCACTGTTTGAATCTCTTTCTTCTTGATATGTCCTTCTATCTTAAGAGTTTGAGGAGTCGTAATTTCTTCCAATGCATTACAAGATATGGTTGGATTCATTTCTTGATGCTTGATGTGATCTTTCATTTCTTCAACATTTTTATTCTTGATATGTCCTTCTATCTTGATAGTTTGAGGAGTGGTAATTTCTTCCAATGCATTACAAGATATGGTCGGATTCATTTCTTGATGCTCAATGCGATCTTTCACTTCTTGAATATTTTTCTTCTTGATATGTCCTTCTATCTTGATAGTTTGAGGAGTGGTAATTCCGGCCAATGCATTACAAGATATGGTTGGATTCATTTCTTCTTTCTCGATGTGATATTTAACTTCTTGCACCTTTTTATTCTTGATATGTCCTTCTATCTTGAGAGTTTGAGGAGTGGTAATTCTTGCCAATGATTTACTAGGTATTGTCGGATTCATTTCTTCCCTCTCTGGGGTTGGTTCCTGGTGTATATCCTCTTCTTTTGACGTTTCATGATCCTTTTCTTCCTCCTCTTCATAATCTATGTAAAATAATTTCTTCTCAGCACACTTATGACCTTTAGTGCATTTCCTATCACAATTGTAACAAAGCCCTTTTTCTCTTTTTTCTTCCAATTGTTGTGGTGTAAACCTTGTAGGTTGTGGAAGGCTAGGAGAAAAAACACTTCCATAATTATAATCGTTAGTGGTGGGATTCGTTGTTTCCATAATTTTTCTTTCAATTTTTCTTGCCCACCTGAATGCCTTCTCCAATGAATCAGGTTTCCAAAGGCGAACCTCATGTTGAATGTTATCCTTTAAAGTGCCTATGAAGACATCAATCCTTTGCTTCTCTGAAATATCATTTACCTCTATATTCAATTTTTGAAAGTCCTCAATGTGCTCAACCAATGAACCCTTTTGTTGGAGATTTATCATTTGGCTAAAGAAGGTGTTTCTCTTTGTATCCTCATAATGTGCCATCATTTCCTCCGTGAAAATTGACCACGTAACAAGTGGTTTACAAGAACAAAGCCCTTTATACCATAAAAATCGATCTGGTTCTAAATATGAAGATGCAATACATACCTTTTGTAACAGTGGTGCACCATGTAGATCAAAATATTTCTCCATCTGTAGTATCCAATTTACCGGATCCTTACCATCAAACTTCCTCATGTCGTTTTCTCTTGATTTTAGGAGCTCAATCTTGAAATGGCTTTAAATATGTACTTTCGAATCCTTAAGTTCTGAAATTTTGGTCTGTAATAGCTCTCTGAGTCCTCTTTCTAACCCCACAAGTCTGATCAAGATTGGATTCTCCAAGGAATAGTTATACCAAATCTCCCATGGTGACTTGATTATAGACTTGTTCCGTAGAGTGAACTTGTATGACATGCCATGGGTCACTGTTTCACCCTTAGGTTCTAAACATGGTACCCAAACAACTATAGTATGTCTGATTTCTAAAAAATCTTACGAAATTACAATCTGATTCTCCAAACAAAAGTTATGACGATTTTCCTCAAGTCACCTATTTGGAATGTAATTCGGGAGTCTGCAAAAACTCCAACTTCCTCAAATCATATCTCCACAAATATAGTGAGACAAGCTCTCAAATTCGGACCCAAAGTTTAGAACGATTTCGGTCCAAATGGGTTTCTGTTTTAGCTTCTGAAATGTCGCAGAAAAAAAGTTATAGCGAAAATTCCACGAAGACCTATTTTAGATGAAATTCTAGAGCTTGCAAAAACCCTAACTTCCTCAAATCATATTTCTGAAAATATAGCGAGACAAGATATGAAATTTGGACCCAAGGTTTAGCGCGATTTCGTCTCAAATGGGTTTTTTTTTTTGCTTTTGAAACGCCACAGAAAAATTTATAGTGACAATGCCACGATGACTTGTTTAGAGTAGCGAAACCCTAGAATCCAAAACTCTGATACCAAATGCTATGAAACAAACTCACAAAAAGATAGAAAAGATAGATAAACGGCTTAAAATTCAGCCTCTTCAAGGGGGCAAACTCCTTTACATTACGCAAATGAACAATTCTTGGATGATACAAACGACAAGACTTCCTTTCTATATATAGGAGTCTAAGGGGTCATAATATAATTAGAGCTGACATAACAATAATAATGTAAGGGCACAATAATAACAATATGGGGACTACATGAGCACAACAATGTAATAAGGGGGTCGTACTAATAACAATAAGGGGTTACACTAGTACTATAGGGACCTAACAATGTGGTATTGATAAGCCATGGTATTGGCCCATGGTATTGTAACAAAAGCTATTTAGAAGGTAATAATATCCATGGTAAAATGAGGGTGAATATTTATGGTTAAGAATCTTGTTATATTGTAAGTATTAAGTTTTTATGTGCTTACTAATTAAATCAAAATATGTTATGGAATCATTAGTTTAATTTATATGGTAAATGGATGTTCATTTATAAGTACTATTTATATGTTATGTATTTTAATGTGATATGTATATTGTCCGCAATTTTATTAATATTTTTTTTTTTACAATATAAAAAAATGTTTGCAACTAACTTCTAACATCTAATATCTAATGCCTTCACGTCTCCTCTATACTAGGTTGTAGAGTGTCTCTCGATGTACAAACTATTTCACTACAAGAACTCAGTATGATATACTAGATTTCTAGATAAACACCAACTTAGATCCATCTTAACTCTGGATCTATTTTTTGAGTGCAAAACTTGAGGAAATATTTGCACCTCGAGAGATTTAATCCCCCTCAGCTCTTAATAGATCTAGAGTTAAGATGGATCTACACTAGTTTGATATCTATAAGTTCAGTAGTTAAGATAGTCTACTTGAAGCTTTGTTCTTAGACCATAAAACCTAATAAGCTCCTGTATTATAATATAAAACACAATAAGAATATATACCTATATCTTTGTAGGAGTCCAAAATATTACCAATCCTTGGTTTAATTTCATTTTAATGTTATCATTAAATCTCCTAAATAAAAATCAATAACAATTGTATCTAAGCTAAGTTGTTATGAACATCTGAGAGAGATATTGGTTAAAATCAATGATTGACATAGTCTAAACTGAGCAACTCCAATAAATTTTAATGCGGACAAAAAATATAAACAAAATGTAGGACTACATGCACCATATTTTATTTTTTTCGTGTCCCTGTTTCTATTCATGCTCAAGAGTAAAATTTCAAACATTAAAAATAATATGGATAACATACAAAACATCCTGGAAAAATCTAATCTTTGAATGCTACATAACAAAGTGAGCAATGTTGGTTTTCCCATGTTTTACTTGGAAGACATGCATCAACAAAGTTATAATGTCTTCATGTAGTGTGCCTTTGTTGAGTGGTTTTATTTGCCAAATCGGATATGAAAATTCCTCAAGGTTATGATATTTGTTGTGGAAACTCGGATTTATTTTGATCTAACTATTTTTTTTTTTGCAATGAATGTCTCACATTAGCGAATAATACCTTCAAATATGCTACATTAAAGAATACCACAAAAAAAATCATAGATTGTGAAAAGTTGGAGCCCAAAAACCTTCATCCTTAAATTTACTATTTTATCTAAATTTTATTTTAATTATTAATTATTAATTTTTTTCATCTTATTTTGTTTTATAAATTTATTTTATTTATTTTTATGTAATTTGGCCATTAGAAACGAGTTCCATGGGCAAAACTATGGGTTGTGAAAACTTGGAGCACAAAACCTCCATCCATAAATTTACTATGTTATCTCAATTTTTTTTTGTTGAGTTGTCTGTGTTTCTCTCGGCTTGACCTATGACCTGTGAAACCGTGATATAGGGGCATCTAAGTTGTCAAAGTCACCCGAGGATCGCACCCAGCTTGGGCCACACCAACCCTAAGTTGAATGGATTTTAGCATGTCTCCTTCCCCTAGCATAGGTGCAACAACCTCCGTGAGGTTCGATCCTAGGTCGCCTTGCTAAGGAGGCCAATCCTCAACTGGTTGTGCTAGTTGGAATTGACTTTCTGGGTTTTTTTTTTTCATTTTTCAAGTTGTTTGTGTTCCTCTAGGCTTGACCTATGGCTTGAGAAATCGTGACCCAAGGGCACCTAAGCCATCAAAGTCACCCGAGGATTGCACCCAGCCTAGGCCACACCAGCCCTAAGTTGACTGGATTTTAGTGTGTCTCTTCCCCTAACAGAGGCACAACAACCTACATGGGTTTTGATCCTAGGTCACCTTGCCAACGAGGCCCATCCTTAACTGGTTGTGCTAGTGGGCCTTGACTACTATTTTATCTCAATTTTATTTTATTATATTATATATGTATACTATATATATATATATATATATATATATATATATATATATATATATATATAATGTAATTTCACCAAGTCAAAATGTTTACGTAGCATAATAGGTATACTTATGAGCTTGACATTTAAACAATATTCACATATTTAACTCCTACACATCTAACATCTAACGCCTACACATCTACCCCATATTGGGTTATAGAGCGCCTCTCGGCACAAAAAAAGGAATAGTTGTGCTAGTTTGTAGTGATGTTGCCAAAGAGACATAGAAATTGTAAATATCCACATCAAATCAACCTTGAAATTGACCGAGCTTGCGTAGGGATACCCATTGAGTATGCATTGGAGGCCCACTGCACCCCAAGATTGAGGAAGAGGCTGCAAAATTGGAATGTTGAGGGAAAAAGAAGTTAGCGGGAAGGCTAGATTAGGGGTACTTCGACCTTCCCTAAAAACAAACAAGGAAACCACAGTGGGGATGGAAGGTTCTGTGACTAGAAAAGCAGGTTGGCTCTGAGTATATTGAGCAATTATAGAGGAGTTGCATTGCCAGTGGTGAGGAACAAAGACTTTTACAGGAGTAATGGCATCAAGGTGGCCTGCAATGGCGAGGCAAGCTTGAGAACTAGAAATGAAACTCACAACACGAAGATGGAGAAATAACGCGTATGACTCAACACAATTTTTCATGTAGGGAGTAATAGAAAGTTGCATAGGTATAACATGAATTAATTGTAATGGTGGGGTGGTAGTGGCAGAGTCCCATCCCCACCCACTTCCCTCATGTGCACTTTAAACAATTTTTTTATAATAATATTATGTTGTGTGGTGATATCTTCCAGAGTCATCACATTAATGTTTTTGTAATCGATGTTTTGAACCAACCTCTGTGGTTCATCATCACGATTAGATGAGTGAATAAGTCAGAGATTAATAGGGTAATAAATAAAGGAGAGGGTTGGGATGGGAATGCATGGAACCGATAGGTTTGATAATGATATGAAACAAATTTAGTTTAATTTATTGATTTTATTAATGATTACTAAAATTTTTACAATTGTATTTTTAGTTATTGATTAAATGATTAAAATTAAATGTTATGACCTAATATTATTAATGATTATCAACTAACTAATTGTTTTATGCATAATTAATTAGTTTTTGTTAATTACAAGATTTTAATGATTAATTTTTAGTATTGACAATAATGTTTAAATGTTGCATGATTAAAAATACTAAATAAAAATTAAAACTTAATATTTAATAATGATCATGAACTAACTTAATCTTATATGCATTACTAATTGAATTTTTATAATTTTCAAACCATGATTGAAATAATAAATAATAATTAGAAATTAATGTTATAATGATAATGAACTATCTTAATCTAATGTTCTCAAATTTATGGAAATATATAATTTTCCTAATTGATAATTATTAATATATTGTGTTAGTGATGTTTCCTAAGTCTTGATGCCTATAGATTCTAGGAGCAGATAAATGAGATATTTTATTTGATAGCTCCAGAGATTCGACCCCGAGCTCCCGGCGATTTGAATAAGTTTTCCTGGGTTTCGAAATGGCGATCTCTCAGATGGGCAGGGGCCTTACCCTGAAGCCCCAAGAGGGTCTGAGACCGGCTTTCCCACTAAGCCGTCTATGGCGTTATCCTCAGTATCTCTTAGACGCTTTTCCTGCAACATGCATTCTGTCTGGGCTGCATCTTCCGTGGCCTTTAGGTTTTCTACATTGAAGCCCCTGGGTGACCGAGTTTGGACCAAGATTAAACAAACGGAAGTGGAAAACCAAGGCGGTAACTTGTTACCCACCACATCTCAGAAAAGTACCGATGGGGGAGAGGCTACGGCAGATGTCGATGCCAAGCCTGTCGGTAAGACACAGTTTCTACTTCCAGTTCCGCATGAGGGAAGAGCGGCTTTAGCCCAGATCTCCTAGGTTTCAATCTTGAAACCCTGCATTTTCATGCATCAAATTTTTGTCAAAGGTTTGGACGACAGAACGAAAAGCTTGCCGGCTTCTGCATCTCACCTTTCGGTGTTCGATCCAAAGGACAGGCTTTTAGATCGGATTAAAGTCACCTCGCAGCTTCAAAGGGGTCGCGACGGCTGTTATCAACAGGCCCATCCTGTTTTTCGTTTGAGAGGGGGCAAAGGGGGTTTTGGCCCTACCCTGAGGGGCGCAACCACTAAGGCCGGCCAAAAGAAGATTAGCAATGTTGAGGCTTGCTGCAACTTGAGAGGAAGGAGGTTCCGCCAAGTAAGCGTCGAGAAGAGATCTGAAGTTTCTCACACAGATCTGGTAACTGAAATCAAAGAAGGGGTCATGCAAGTAGCAGATCTGCCCCCTTTCACAACAGACCGGGTCAGATCTTGCAGATCCGGGATGGATCTATCAGATCTGTCCATTTCTAGGCAGCAGAGCGGTGAAATCCGCCAAATCCAGTATTCAAATCAGTAAACCTGGACCAGGATAAGGTAGACTCAGCGGATTGTAAGAAAATTTTCATCAGATCGACAGAAGGCAGACATGTCTGTGTGCAGATCAGGGAATGGATGAGTGTATTGGAACTAAAAAAAGAGATTCAGGTCAAACTGGGAACCCCAGTTGCATTACAAAATTTACTATTTTCAGGACTCTATTTACAGGATCAACACACACTACAACACTACAGGGTTGCTAAGGACTCAACCATCATTCTCAATATGAGATTGCGAGGTGGATCCAAGGGAGCTTGCTCAAAATCAACAGGTACCTTCCGCGATGCAGCCAAAGGGAAAGAACCCCAAAAGGGGAAAGAACCTACAGTTGCTAAGGAACCCCCAGGGCAGTATATTGTAGATCAAATGCCGGAGAGCCCCTCTATCTCCTTGGACATACCAGAGGTAAACTTCATATTCTCAGATCTACAAAAAAATGCAGTTATTTGCAGATTCAACGGGTTCTGGCCTAGAACTGATGCATTATACCAATGGATTCACACGGTTTGGACAAAAAATTGCCAAATCTACCTATGCCCAAAGGGATTCTTCATAGTTCTTTTCCACTCAGAAGAAGAAAAGGAAAAAATTCTCAACCAAGGACCATGGTTTTGGGGTAGTGCTGGACTTTTTGTTACTCCATGGTTTCAGGATTTTGATGCCAACACCATGGTGGTATCAAGGATGCCAGTATGGGTTAGGTTGTATAATCTCCCGTTACATTTCTGGCATTCCAAGGCCTTAAGAGCTATTGGAAACACCCTCGGGAAAATGTTAAAGATTGATGCAGAGAGACATATAAAAGGAATTTTTACCTTTGCCAGAATATGTGTCGAGGTAGATTTCAGCCAAGGTCTACCTGAAAGCATAATTTTGAACTTCAATAACTCACAGTGGAAACAATCTTTGGATTATGAGAATACAACTTTTAGATGCAGGGGATGTCAACAAACAGGCCATCTGTTCAATGCATGTCAAAGTTTCGACAAAAGCAAGATGCAACAAAGGAAGCCCAAAGGCTGGCAGAATGTAGATGATCTTGTAAAGAAGAGAGATACTGAAAAGAAAGAACCCAATACAACACAGAAGGAAGACCAGGACAAAAAGGAAAAAGAGAATATTGAAGAAAAGGAAGAAGATCTTCAGCAGGAAATAAGTGGGAACAAACGAAGTCACAGTCCTGAAGGATCAGATTCAGACAAGGAACAACAAATGAATCCAGAGGAAAACTAGCTTACTATTATTGACTCCATGCACAACACAGAGGGTTGGCGAAAAGTGGAGAAAAAGAAGGGTCGAAAGACTTAGGTTAGCTGGTTTTTGTTTCTTTTTGCTTTCCGAATATCTGGGAAGCTTTTTTCTTTTATGTTTGTAGTCAAAAAGGCTGAAAGCTGATACCAAATATCAGCAATATCAGAAATTCTTATAGCATATGCAATGTAACTTTTTATTTTTCTTAATAAAAAGTTCGCTTTTTTCTTCAGAAAAAAAAAAGTCTTGATGCCTATAGACTATTATTATATCTTAATTAATTAATAATTTTTAAGATATTTTGTTAATGATGTTCTTAAGTCTTGATGTTTATAGACTATTATTATATCTTTATTAATTACTAATTATTATTTATTGATTTATAAAGTTTTTTAGTTTTTAAAGTATACTTGATTGAGATTAAGTTAACTAAGGTTTAATTAAAATTAAAATAAATTTAAAGATTGAAAGAGTAAATTAATACATTCTTGATTATTTTTATTATTCAAATATTATTTTAATAAATTTTAGGGTTGGTATACCATAAGGAAGACCAAGTGATAATGGAGCAGGGAGCATCTAGGAGAAGGTAGAATCCCTAGTTAGAGTGGGAATCCAACTATTACTTATTTTCCAACCATCATCACGGTTGAGGTTGTTAGGGTGTTTTCCTATTTCAATAGCTTTTCTAAACTTTCTATGGTGATAATGATCAATTTTGGCCACAACACAAGATTTTTTGATACAAATGTGATGATTGGTTTTACTAGAGTTCTCGGCCAAAGCTGAGGTTTTGGAACGGTTATGCTTAATGTCAGCAGCATGCTCTTGAATCCTAGTCAATATAGATCGACCGATCTCACCAATGTAGGTTTTGCCACAAGAACAAGGAACCAAATAAACCCATTTGTGGTGTTTAGGATCAATATGATCTTTTACCAATTTCATCTACTAATGGTATTCATGGGTTTGCAGGTGGTTTTTATATTATTATTTTTAAAATGTAAGAAATCTTATTAGTGGTGCCTATTATGTAGGGAAGGTGAACCTTACCAGCACAATCATCCATTGGTTGTTTGTTTTTAGGATTCTCCGCTTTCTTGAAAGCCTTTGTTCCTTGGTGTCTTCTATATCCATTCTTTTCAAAACATCCAAGTTCTTCTCTTGATCAAAATGATCATGATCTGAAATACGCACCGCCCTGGTTGTTAGAGTGTTGAGAACCCCAAGCTTTTGAGCAGGATGGTGGTGAGAGTTGGCATGAAGGTAATGTTCTGTGTGGGTTTTCTTACAATAGACCTGGTGAGATATTGAGCCATCTTGGTTTCTCTTGATTAAGATGTCAAGAAAGGGAATGTTGCCATTCTCTTCCACTTCCATTGTAAACTTGATAGAATTTGATTAATTGTTAAGGTGCTCTAGGAAAATGTCCAATTTTTCTTTTCCATGAGGCCGAATGACTAAGTCATCGACAAATATTTTCCAAATCTTAGGTTTTAAAGGGGAAGACTCAACGGCTTTGGCTTCAAAATGTTCCATGAAAAAATTGGCAATGATGGGACATGGAGGTGATCCCATGGCCACACTGCCAGTCTGCTCATATATATCATCTTTAAAGCTGAAAAAGGTAGATTTCAGACAAACTTCTACTAATTTAGCTATGTCAGGATCAATGACTTTATGGACTACTTCCATGGCTTCATCTATGGGAATATTGGTATAGAGAGATTTTACATCAAAAATCGCCAAGATGTCATTTTGGTCTAGTTTTATCTATTTGATCTCATTGATGAAGTGATTGGAATCTTTGACAAACGAACTAGTGTTCCCCACCATAGGCTTAAGTTTTTTAGCAAGATATTTCGTGAGATGGTAAGTGGAACCTCCAATGGTATTAACAATGGGTCTAATGGGGATACCTTCTTTGTGAATTTTAGGGGCTCCATAAATCCTAGGGGTGTAGGGATTGGTTTCAATAAGATTTTTGATATTGTGTTCATTGCTCAATTTTATCAAGTTATTAACATTATTGGAGATCTTGCTTATGGGATTCTTTTTTAATTTAATGTAACAACCACTATTGGTTAAGTGGTCTAGCATCTTCTCATTGTAATCTTTTGTGTTCATTATAATAGTCGCACCACCTTTGTCAGCTTTCAAGACCACAATATTAGGGTCTTGGTTTAAGGTCTTGAGAGCAAGGCATTCCTGTTTGGAAATGTTGCTTCTAGGTGGTTTAGCTTTTCTGACGATGATGGAAAAATCCTGTCTAATAATCTCTTTAATGTTGTCCAGTAAATCCTTAATCCCATACTCAATGTTGCACAAAATGTCTTCTTTGGGGATGGTACGCGGGGAAAGAAAATCAAGTCTCTTTCAAGTAGACCTAAAGTGATTTGGTCAATCTGGTTGCTGGAGAGATTCACGATATTCTTACTTACTCTCTCAGCATTTGATGTCGTTGTTTCATACTCACTGTTTATTGTTTTGATTTCTTGAATTTCTATGGATGTTGTCCTATCATCCACTGTGAGCTTAACGCCTTCATTGGAGGCCTTATCGCATTTACTATTGTATAATAGAGCTGTCCCATTCCCCATAATCCCACTGTCAAACACCGAATATGTCACTATTGCTCACTATTTATTGTTTCGATTTCTTGAGTTTCTGTGGATGTTGTCCTATATTCCACCATGAGCTTAACGCCTTCGTTGGATGCCTTATTGCATTTAATGTTGTATAATAGAGTTGTCCCACTCTCCATAATCCCGCTATCGTGTGACCTGTTCAAGCAATACCCGTGACTTAGATTGATCCATCTCTCTAGCAATTGCTGTAGTGGTCATGTTTGTATGAGGATCTGCATTAGTTATCTGTGTGTTTGATGCCAACTCAGCTTTGGGTATCGTGAGCTCATTTCTGGAAACGCTTTTGTTGGAAGCATTATCATTGTTTGAAGGAGTTGTTCCACTCCCCATAGGCCCGTTCTCTATCTTTTCGTTTTGATTCATGGATTTTGAAGACGTTGCAACCATGGTTATGGTCATGTTCATTTCAGGAAAAACGCTAGAATTGTGAGTGCTAGTCGTTTATTCCATTGAGTTGTGGTATGACTGAGGTCTGCTTTCATCCAGAATGAGTGAATTAAGAAAGGATATCTGCACAGGGTTAATTTTGGATAGAGATTGAGGTTTGTCGAACGTTTCCAAAGAGTTGGGATAAACGTTGGATTTCTTTTTCAATTTTTCAAAATTTAGGGTTTGTTTGAGGTTCTTTTTTTCTTCAGTTTTAAGAGATTTGAGAGCTGAGCATGAGTCTATTCTAGACCAAAGTGCAGGCACAATATGGTTAGACAAACTTAACTGTAGTTCAAGATATTTTTTGTTTAATAGGTTAAGTTCAACATGTATATTACTGATTTCTGAGCGAAGGAGCAATTCACTGGACTTAGTGAAAATGTGATAGTTCCTGGAGTTTTTGAGGTTGTGTTTGATGCAGGAAAATGGAGGAATAATGGAGGCATCTCTGCAACGTTTGAGAAAGGTGAATTCTGACTTCTTCTTTGCAATCTGTGCTCTGGATCATTTTAATGTATGAACTTATTGTGATTTCCCCTCTCGTATAGGTTGAAAATTATAGATTTGAGGCTTCTGCAATTTGCATTTTGTGTGGTGATATCTTTCGAAGTCATCACATTCATGTTTTTGTAATCGACGTTTCGAACCAACCTTTGTGCTTTATCATCAAGATTAGATGAGTGAATAAGTTAGAGATTAATAGGTTAATAAATAGAGGAGAGGGTTGGGATGGGAATGCATGGAGCTAACAGGTTTGATAATGATATGAAATAGATTTAGTTTAATTTATTGATTTTATTAATTATTATTAAATTTTTTACAATTGCATTTTTAGTTATTGATTAAATGATTAAAATTAAATGTTATGACCTAATATTATTAATGATTATCAACTAACTAATTGTTTGTTGCATAATTAATTAGTTTTTGTTAATTACAAGATTTTAATGTTTAATTTTTAGTATTGACAATAATCTTTAAATGTTGCATGAAAAAATATTAAATAATAATTAAAACTTAATATTTAACAATGATCATTTACTAACTTAATCTTATATGCATTACTAATTGAATTTTTATTATTTTCAAAACATGATTGAAATAATAAATAATATTTAGAACTTAATTTTATAATGATAATAAACTATCTTAATCTAATGTTCTCAAATTTATGGAAAAATATAATTTTCCTAATTGATAATTATTAAAATATTTTGTTAGTGATGTTCCTAAGCCTTGATGCCTATAGACTATTATCATATCTTTATTAATTAATAATTATTAAGATATTTTGTTAATGATGTTCATAAGTCTTGGTGTTTATATACTATTATTATATCTTTATTAATTACTAAATATTATTTATTGATTTATAAAGATTTTTAGTTTTAAAATATACTTGATTGGGATTGAGTATACTTTGTGGATTATTGAGTATACTTTGTGGATTAGCTATGTTAGGATCAATCTTTAAATTTATTTTAATTTTAATAAAACCTTAGTTAACTCAATCCCAATCAAGTATTCTTTAAAAACTAAAAAAAAATTATAAATCAATAAATAATATTTAGTGAGTAATAAATATATAATAATAGTCTATAAACATCAAGACTTAGGAACATCATTAACAAAATATCTTAATAATTATTAATTAATAAAGATATAATAATAGTCTATAAGCATCAAGACTTAGGAACATCACTAACAAAATATTTTAATAATTATCAATTAGGAAAATTATATATTTCCATAAATTTGAGAACATTAGATTAAGATAGTTCATTATCATTATAACATTAAGTTCTAATTATTATTTATTATTTCAATCATGGTTTGAAAATAATAAAAATTCAATTAGTAATGCATATAAGATTAAGTTAGTTCATAATCATTATTAAATATTAAGTTTTAATTATTATTTAATATTTTTAATCATGCAACATTTAAACATTATTGTCAATACTAAAAATTAATCATTAAAATATTGTAATTAACAAAAACTAATTAATTATGTAGAAAACAATTAGTTAGTTGTTAATCACTAACAATATTAGGTCATAACATTTAATTTTAATAATTTAATCGATAACTAAAAATACAATTGTCAAAAATTTAATAATCATTAATAAAATCAATAAATTAAACTAAATATGTTTCATATCATTATCAAACTTGTCGGCTTCATACATTCCCACCCTAACCCTCTCCTCTATTTATTACCTTATTAATCACTGACTTATTCACTCACCTAATCTTGATGATGAACCACAGAGATTCGTTCAAAACGTCGATTACAAAAACATAAATACAATGACTCCAGAAAATATCACCACACAAAATGTAGATTCCAAAAACCTCAAATCTATAATATTATGTTTTTAGATATATGATATATTTAAAAAAAAATCTAATTTATATACGTTATTATATTACCTTTTTCAAAACATTATTAATTATTTATAAAAATAAAATATACTCAATATTAAAGTTTAAAGCTTAATATTTATTAAATTATAAAATTAACTAATAATAAAATTTAAAATCAAAATTCCAGATATATAAATTATGTTTATTTAATAATAAAAAATATTTCAATTCCAAAACTTTTCTAACATAGTGTAAATCATCTTGTAATTATCTTCTAATTATTGTAACAATATTTTCGACCATTGTTAAATAAAAATATCTCATAAATATATTATTGTTAAATAAAAATATCTCTATAATTCGTATGTATGTATTAACTCTAATACTATAGCAATTGACAGCTAAGTGCTAACGGTTGGTTTGAGGTTGGACCTTTAACAAGCAAATGAACACAGTAAGATTGCGGAATTTTGAACTGGAATTTTTATTATATGGATGCAGATATTACATAAGAAAATCTCCTTACAGAGATTGACTGTCTACGTATTCACCGGACTTTATACCGTTCTCAAGGAACAAGTATTACCGGAAGCTCCTGGCAATAGATAGGCTCTGCCTCAGAGATTACAGACAAACTCTCAGACTTTTCTAATGGTTCAACCACTTTAGGTTCTCACCAGTGCCGAGCACACTGATGCGTAGGCTTCCAAACCAGACTCTAAGACTTACAAAACTCTTCGTGATGCAAGCAGATCAGACACAAATGTCCGCAGATGCAGAGCAGGAAAAGTCTATGACTCTAAACTCTCTCGACCCGAATGAATCTTACTTCGCAGCTAGCTCTTATTTATAAGCTGGAAGGGAACAAACATTCATGAGTGAGCTATGTACAGACTGATGACTCAAAAACACAAGTACTCAGACAGATCTGAGTAGATCGCCGAAAGCAAGATTCGGGCATAGGACAATATCGTCCTATGTTATCTCGTCCCTACTCTTTATCAGAGAGCCCGAGGCATGTGGGGACCGAATCTTAGTACCAACAAACTATTTACACAGAGGAAATTCATGAGTGAACCCTCGAAAGACTAGAATGACATAAAAGATGAGATTTGCAAATCTCAAAAGATGTACAAGGTGGAGATTCCAGAGCGAGGGAATCCACGAAAGCTCGTCCAGCACCATAGTCGGCTGAAAAGACATCAATCAAAGGTATAGTAATCAATCTGTGGGTAAGTATAGTACTGGTAATTCCATCTTTCAATCAAGTAGTTGGAATAATATTGTACCCATACTTCTTTTTCAGTTTCCCAAGTTGAATTATCATGAGGATCGGAAAGATCTAATTCATTTAGATTCAGGAAAGGATTGAGTTCAGGATCAGCTTGTCGATGAAAATCTTCGTAACCGGTACTTGGGTTTATTCTTCTGCACTTGTAATGATTCATTATGAACCATCTCATATGGCCACATCTTCTGACACCATTCAGGAAATCTGTACTGCTGATATTTACCAAATCTCTTATTGATTTATCCAGCACTAAAACCATCATCGTGCTATTAGGAGTGAAGTTTGGTATTTTCATCATGCCCATGGAGTATGGTTTTATAAGTAATGGGGATAAGCCATATTTCTCCCACCAATCCATGAACCATTCAGGTACAGGATCATCTTCTTCCATGTCTTCTACTGGAGTGTCTTCAAATAAAAATGAAAACTGACTTCTTTTATTGGCCGCCAATCTTCATCATGATCTAGAAGGAGTGTGTCTAGATTATATGAAATCCATCCAGAAGAGGTCTCAATTTCCACAGTATTTTCATGTCTTCTGATGAAATTACATTGCAGGCTCATTATTGAATGTTCAGATAAAAATTCTCTGCTTAACATATCTGCAAAGTTGTTCTTATCTCCTTTGACAAATTCAATGTCAAAACTATATTGGCTGAGGTGCATGATCCATCTTACCATAGCAGCATCTTCAAAATCACATCTATGAATTGCATATTTTAAAGCTTGACAATCTGTTTTGATCGTGAATTTGGTGTAGATAACAAAATCTCTGAATTTTTCTATCCCTAGACAGACTGCTCTAAGTTCTTTCTTCAGACTTGACCAATTCAGCTGGTTTTTAGCCCATAATCCTGATGCATATTGGCAAATTTCAATCTCCTTTTTGCCGCTAGGATTCTTTTGGCATAGAACTGCTCCCCATCCTTCATAGCTTGCATCTGTCATAATGATTTTCTCCCATTCTTCTCTGATAGGGGAGAGTGGCTGAATGTTTCTGACTTTTTCTTTTATTGCCTTGACTGCTTGTGTGCAATCAGTATTCCATGGAATTGGATCCTTTTGAAGCCTTTTGTTCAATAATTTTCTTTCTTGTGCACAATGCTTCAGAAATTTAGAAATGTAATTCAAACTTCCCAAAAACCTTTGGAGTTGAGTTTTGTCCTTAATTTCATCAGGGAAGTGATCAACAAAATTTAAACTTCTTTGGATTACAGTATAGGATCCGTACTGTATATTGTAACCCAAAAAGTCTATCATTGGCCGGAATAATTTCATCTTGGATTCTGATAATACTATACCCATTTCTTTGACCCTGCGGAGAAAGATTTTCAAATGCTTAACATGGTCAGCAATATTATCAGAATGAATCAATAGATCATCAATATATTTTTTCAGGAATTCTTCCATTCCTTCAAAGGTTTCATCCATTATTCTCTGAAAATCTGAAGGAGCATTGATCAAACCAAATGGCATGATATTCCACTCGTAATGTCCCTCAGGTACAGAGAATGCAGTCTTCCATTTGTCTTCTTCCTTGATCCCTACTTGCCAAAAACCAGATTTGAGATCAAATTTAGAGAATATCTTGGATCTTGATATTTGGGCGAGTATGGAGGATGGTTTTGGCAAAGGATATGCATCATAATCTAGAATATTGTTCAGAGGTTTATAATTTACAACCAACCTTGGTTTTCCTCTGGCTATTTCAGCATGTTTATTAACATAAAATGCAAAACATGCTATGGGGCTCTTACTCTTTCTGATAAGCCCTTTCTTCAAAAGATCTTTAATTTCTTCTCTGCAGAGTTTCATCTATTCTTCATTCATTGCTACTGCTTTAGACCTTCTTAATTTTCCGCTGAAGTCTTTTTTGAGAGGAAGTTCTACCTCTTGTTTCTTAATATGCCAAAAGGCATTTGGATCATTTGAACAACATTCTTTGAACTGGGAAGTGAGTTTTGCTATTTCAAAAGCATACTTTCCATTATCCAAATGTTCTTCTGTTTTCAACACTTCCCTTTTCACTTCCATTTTTGCCAAAAGATTTTCCATTCTTTCAACTCTCTTAATCCTCATTGGAGAATTAGAATTTATGAATGGGAAAAAGACTTCCTTATTATCAAAATTAATAAAATATCCATACCTCTGAGTTCTTGCATCAAATTTTGCTCCATGCATGCTAAAATTCTGAAAAAATGGAGTCCCGAGGTACATTGCACAATCCAATCCTGGAACAACAGGACAAATTAGATGAACTCCAATTTTTTCTGTAAGCAGAACATCTATTTCTGCTTCATGCTTTGTAGGGATGTCACCACTTGCAGTGATTACCCTTGGACATGTGGTTGGTCTTCTATGATGCATACCAACCACTGTATCACTTACAATATTTAATCTTGAACCAGTATCCATAAGTACTTTCCAAAACTCATACTGGTGTCCAATCTTTACTTTCATCTTAACACAATACATGACATCTCTATTCATGCTATTGCATCCAAAATCTGTTCTTGTTACCTCTTCTTCTTCTTCTTCTTCTTCTTTATACTGCTGTTGAACTGGTCCTTTATGATAGGTCCAGTTCTCTGTCTTTCCTGAGATTGGATCTTGGGATGAAGAACCAAAAATTCCTGAAATAGGATCTTGAGATGAAGAAGCAAAAGAAACTTGTGCATTTAACATATTTAGGCTTAACTCATTGTGCTTTTCAACACACAACCTTCTATTCTCTTTGATTGTTTTTCTTAATTCCTTTATTGCCTGATGTACTGCAGGTAAAGTCTGTGGCAAGTCTTCTCCAAAATCTTCATTCTTAAATTGTCTGGTTAAGGCTTCAACAGAGAAAAGAGTAGCAGGAGGCACATACCCTTTATTTGGAGAGTTCTTTGGAGTAGAGGGTGATTTCTTCAAATGTTCTGTCAGTAAAGATCTGTACATTTCTTTCATTTGTGGATCTGTAGCAGCCATCATTTGTGCAAAAATATTCTTACTGATTTCATCATAATCAGTCTTCATCATCCTGACTGCATTGCATGTACAAATATCAGGATCATCACAATCACAGTATTTACATTCTGTACAATGGGGATCATTACAGAAATCTTCATCAGATGACTCTTCTGAATCAACAAAATTAAATTCATTTTCAGATCCTAAATCAGACGATACCAATTCATCACAGCTACTAGGAAGATCAAATGAGTTTATCTTTCCTTTCTTATTTCTATACTGGACTTTCTTTTTAGAAGAGTCTTTCTTTTTATTTGGACAATTTGGAGCTGTGTGACCTTTTTTGTTACAATTGTAACAAATTATTTCTCTATCTTTAGAAAACATTTTTGTATGCTTGTAAGGTTTTTCTTTGTAATGTTTTCTTTTTGGCTTATCTTGGGAGATCTGGGAATTCTTCTTGAAATGTCTTTTTCTCCTCTTATGCCCCTCAGAATTGCCAGCTTTACCAAGATGCCATTGTTTGCAAAGCTGCTGATATCCATGTGGTTTTTTAGGATTTGTGGCAGCCCTGGCAATCTTCATTTGTGAACATAATTCAACAATGATTGCTTTTACTGCTTGTCTGATTATTCCAAATTTATAATCCCCAATCTTTCCTGGCAGTTTATTAACAATAGCTGAAGAGACCCATTGGGGAAGAGATGCAACAAAAATTTCCTTCCACTTTGGCTCAAGAATTAAATCAGGAGTCAATGTATGCAATCTGTGAATGAATTCATTAAAGTATTCATCAAAATGTTGCATATTATGCAACTTCATGGCCAGCAAAGTAATGGTTGTAATATCATTGGTTATCTGAGGAAAACCAATAAAATTGACTGTGATAGCATAAAGGAGCTTGCCTATCATATTATTTACAGGCAAACTAGTGACAGGATCTATGTGAGTAGATCCATCTCCATTTTCAACAACTGCTTGTTCCCATCCTGCAAGGAGATGGGGATCTTTTACTGTCTCAGCTTTTAGCCAAGAATCCAATGTTCCTTCAAATCCGCCGATTATTCTCCTTGTAGCATTGATAGGTCCTATGTCATCTGCAAGGTAAGTCCTATAGCATACAAGCATGGAATGTAAAACAGACATGATTTCAGCCTCTGTGCAATTATCAATATTCCATGAGTAAGTAGCATTTGCAGACCAATCTTTATGGTACTCAGATTTCATAAGATCTCTTCTATCAGGAGCAGGATTCCAAGTAGTTTCCCATCTTGACCTGGATGATGTAGCATTGACTTGATTTTCATTATCAGGTTGGTCCTGTTCTTGATCTGTCAAAGATAAGTTATTGATACAGGTTTCAAGCTCTTCAATCTGTGGTTCTGCTTCTATCTTGTGAAGAGTCATATCACCAAAGGATGTTTCTGTTTTGTGAAAACTGGTATCAAAACTTTCTTCTTCTTCTTCAGTCATAAGACTAGAAGACTCTGGTTTGCTGGATTCACTAGTCTCTTTGGAATGTTTTATGACAGGATGTGGACTAAAGAAACTGGGATTTGCAAACAGAGAATATGGATGAGAAGAAGTAGGTGGTGGAAAGGTTATAGAGTTGGGTGTTCTAATAAGGCTTTCCACAGAAGGAGTAATAGAATATGGGACAGAAGTCTTAGGTTCTGAAAATATGGTTGCTGATTTATAGGATTCAACCTTAGGCTTCTTCTTCAAGGATTCTATTCCCTGCGTTACTTCCCAGACTTGTTTTTTTACAATATCCAAGGAATTACTGATCTTTACAATTTCCTTTCCATGAGCAGTGGTAGCATCATGGGTTTTCTTATCTATCTGACCTGTTTGTAAAGATAATCTGTCAAGACTCTTAGCAAGAGCCTTATCATTTTCTGCCAAAGTATTAACACTGTTATTCAAGCAGACTGTATTATAGTCTTGCTTTCTTAAAATACTTTCAAGCATGATCTTCATTTCAGAATTGGCAGTTTCAATATTTTCAAACTTAGATCTGACAAATTTTTCCAGACTAGATAGAGCTAAGTTTGTCCAATTTGTAGTAGCAACAGCATCTCTTGCTACTAAACTAGAATCATCAATATGAGATGGAAGTAACTTGTACAGTTTTCCATCTTGGCTTCTTATGACAAAATTTTTCCAAGGGGGAAACTCTGTGTCTGTTTCTAATAAATTTCCATCAAGTAGTTCCCACTTGTGTTTATTTGGAGTCCCAGTCCGCATCATGTTTACTTGGAGCTGAGAACAAATTTTTCTTAAAAGTTTTTCTCCTTCAATTTGAACAGCGATCAGAGATCTAGAAATGTTTGGCTTATTTAACATACTCTGAATCTTAGGCTGAAAAACATGTGCTTTCAAAGGAGGAGGAATCACTACTGGATTTTCTTTCAACTTTTCTTCTACAAATTTTTCTGGATCCTTGATTTTTTTCTGCTTAGCCTGGTTCTTGAATTGCTTCATCAAGGATTGTTCTATTATATTTGCAGAAGGATAATACCATTCATAGAATGATATCCATTGATTTTCCGCCTTCATCCATTCTTTCCATTTTTCAACATTCTGTCTGTTGAAGGCAGGACGATCACTCTTTGGAAGAAGCATTACTTCTTCAAAATACAGATGTTCTTTTTCATGTGTAAACATGTCCCAATTGAACATTTTCTTTTTCCATTGATCATCAGGATCATATGGACTGATTCCTTTAAAAATCTTTAAAAAGGCAATTATCTCTGAATCAGAAGGAATCTCTACATGTCTTGGAATCTTATCAATGGGATTTCTTCTGTATTCAGGAATAGGTGAAGAATCAACATAACCTAAACCATAAGTAGAAGAACTGGATACAGTATGTACAAGTAGTTCTTCTTGTGGATTAAAAAATACAACCTTTTTGTAATTTTCTTCAGATGAGTCAGATGAAGGAGTAAATCTGATCATATTTATTCTATGCCGATCTGATGACTCACCATGTGGAGTTGGTGGTTCTGAAGAAAATTGACAGAAGGTTTTGGAGCAGTGCGGATGGTCACAGACTGAGCTAAAAGGCTGAGATGAGCTTGGCTGTGAAAACATTCTTCTGATAGAATCATACACTGCTTGGTCTATTACAAACTGTGGGGGTGCAGGAGACTGACCAGGATGTAACTGACTGATTGTAGTAGGAATTGCAGAGATAGAAGTAGAGGGTCCTTCATTGTGAACTCTGGGAAATCTTGTGGTAACCTTCCCATCTATCTCTGTTATTATTGACTGTGCAGCAGCAACAGGTTTCTTCGTGGGCTTTCCCCAATTGGTTACCCAATCATCAGGTGGACATAAATCATTTCTGGAGACATAGACTGGTGCTACTGGATTGCAAGATGAATCATACTAGATAAGAGTAACTCGGCCTTCATCTTTATCAGGAGTGTGCAGAACAGCAGGGATTGTTGTGTTGTAAAACCTAACACAAGTAATATAAAATATGGCCAAATTTTTTGATTTTGCTTTGAAATTTTGATACCCAGCAGTCTGGATACCTAAGGTTAGGCATTGCAGGACATTTGGGTCATCAAGTGCAACAGAGAAATCTGGAAAAACATCATACTGTACTGGGCCTTCAGCAAGGCTTGTTTCAATGCCACCTATCATAGCCTGCGTGAATGTGGTCCATCGATTATCGAATAGGGCTGAGAATACATAAGCTTTTTGTCCTTTTCTATGTAATGCATTCAGTCCTATCCTCACCATCCCCAGATGGACATACTGGTAACCAGCTTTGAAGGCTGATTTGATATGTTTAGCTTCCAGGAGAGATATAGTTAACATAGCATTCAAAGTTAAATCTGCTTTGATGGATTTTTCTTTGATTTTGATTTGACTCATGGCACGTAAATTAAAAGAAGATAAATTTCTATATACATCATGCGGAGATACTGGTGGAAGTTTCCAATTAACAGAGGGATCTGTTTCTTCTTGTTCTATGATAGCAGAATTTCCAGAAGTGGATTCAGATCGACATAATCCTTCTAATGCAGATTTTGATTTTTCTTCCTCTTTCATAGTTCTAAAGTGCTTAGATCCAAAAATAGAATCAGAAGATTCTAAGCACTTCTAAGATTCAGCTGATTCTATTTTTGGATCTAAGCACTTTAGAACTATGAAAGAGGAAGAAAAATCAAAATCTGTATTAGAAGGATTATGTCAATCTGAATCCACTTCTGGAAATTCTGCTATCATAGAACAAGAAGAAACAGATCCCTCTGTTAATTGGAAACTTCCACCAGTATCTCCGCATGATGTATATAGAAATTTATCTTCTTTTAATTTACGTGCCATGAGTCAAATCAAAATCAAAGAAAAATCCATCAAAGCAGATTTAACTTTGAATGCTATGTTAACTATATCTCTCCTGGAAGCTAAACATATCAAATCAGCCTTCAAAGCTGGTTACCAGTATGTCCATCTGGGGATGGTGAGGATAGGACTGAATGCATTACATAGAAAAGGACAAAAAGCTTATGTATTCTCAGCCCTATTCGATAATCGATGGACCACATTCACGCAGGCTATGATAGGTCGCATTGAAACAAGCCTTGCTGAAGGCCCAGTACAGTATGATGTTTTTCCAGATTTCTCTGTTGCACTTGATGACCCAAATGTCCTGCAATGCCTAACCTTAGGTATCCAGACTGCTGGGTATCAAAATTTCAAAGCAAAATCAAAAAATTTGGCCATATTTTATATTACTTGTGTTAGGTTTTACAACACAACAATCCCTGTTGTTCTGCACACTCCTGATAAAGATGAAGGCCGAGTTACTCTTATCCAGTATGATTCATCTTGCAATCCAGTAGCACCAGTCTATGTCTCCAGAAATGATTTATGTCCACCTGATGATTGGGTAACCAATTGGGGAAAGCCCACGAAGAAACCTGTTGCTGCTGCACAGTCAATAATAACAGAGATAGATGGGAAGGTTACCACAAGATTTCCCAGAGTTCACAATGAAGGACCCTCTACTTCTATCTCTGCAATTCCTACTACAATCAGTCAGTTACATCCTGGTCAGTCTCCTGCACCCCCACAGTTTGTAATAGACCAAGTAGTGTATGATTCTATCAGAAGAATGTTTTCACAGCCAAGCTCATCTCAGCCTTTTAGCTCAGTCTGTGACCATCCGCACTGCTCCAAAACCTTATGTCAATTTTCTTCAGAACCACCAACTCCACATGGTGAGTCATTAGATCGGCATAGAATAAATATGATCAGATTTACTTCTTCATCTGACTCATCTGAAGAAAATTACAAAATGGTTGTATTTTTTAATCCACAAGAAGAACTACTTGTACATACTGTATCCAGTTCTTCTACTTATGGTTTAGGTTATGTTGATTCTTCACCTATTCCTGAACACAGAAGAAATCCCATTGATAAGATTCCAAGACATGTAGAGATTCCTTCTGATTCAGAGATAATTGCCTTTTTAAAGATTTTTAAAGGAATCAGTCCATATGATCCTGATGATCAATGGAAAAAGAAAATGTTCAATTGGGACATGTTTACACATGAAAAAGAACATCTGTATTTTGAAGAAGTAATGCTTCTTCCAAAGAGTGATCGTCCTGCCTTCAACAGACAGAATGTTGAAAAATGGAAAGAATGGATGAAGGCGGAAAATCAATGGATATCATTCTATGAATGGTATTATCCTTCTGCAAATATAATAGAACAATCCTTGATGAAGCAATTCAAGAACCAGGCTAAGCAGAAAAAAATCAAGGATCCAGAAAAATTTGTAGAAGAAAAGTTGAAAGAAAATCCAGTAGTGATTCCTCCTCCTCTGAAAGCACATGTTTTTCAGCTTAAGATTCAGAGTATGTTAAATAAGCCAAACATTTCTAGGTCTCTGATCGCTGTTCAAATTGAAGGAGAAAAACTTTTAAGAAAAATTTGTTCTCAGCTCCAAGTAAACATGATGCGGACTGGGACTCCAAATAAACACAAGTGGGAACTACTTGGTGGAAATTTATTAGAAACAGACACAGAGTTTCCCCCTTGGAAAAATTTTGTCATAAGAAGCCAAGATGGAAAACTGTACAAGTTACTTCCATCTCATATTGATGATTCTAGTTTAGTAGCAAGAGATGTTGTTGCTGCTACAAATTGGACAAACTTAGCTCTATCTAGTCTGGAAAAATTTGTCAGATCTAAGTTTGAAAATATTGAAACTGCCAATTCTGAAATGAAGATCATGCTTGAAAGTATTTTAAGAAAGCAAGACTATAATACAGTCTGCTTGAATAACAGTGTTAATACTTTGGCAGAAAATGATAAGGCTCTTGCTAAGAGTCTTGACAGATTATCTTTACAAACAGGTCAGATAGATAAGAAAACCCATGATGCTACCACTGCTCATGGAAAGGAAATTGTAAAGATCAGTAATTCCTTGTATATTGTAAAAAAACAAGTCTGGGAAGTAACGCAGGGAATAGAATCCTTGAAGAAGAAACCTAAGGTTGAATCCTATAAATCAGCAACCATATTTTCAGAACCTAAGACTTCTGTCCCATATTCTATTACTCCTTTTGTGGAAAGCCTTATTAGAACACCCAACTCTATAACCTTTCCACCACCTACTTCTTCTCATCCATATTCTCTGTTTGCAAATCCCAGTTTCTTTAGTCCACATCCTGTCATAAAACATTCCAAAGAGACTAGTGAATCCAGCAAACCAGAGTCTTCTAGTCTTATGACTGAAGAAGAAGAAGAAAGTTTTGATACCAGTTTTCACAAAACAGAAACATCCTTTGGTGATATGACTCTTCACAAGATAGAAGCAGAACCACAGATTGAAGAGCTTGAAACCTGTATCAATAACTTATCTTTGACAGATCAAGAACAGGACCAACCTGATAATGAAAATCAAGTCAATGCTACATCATCCAGGTCAAGATTGGAAACTACTTGGAATCCTGCTCCTGATAGAAGAGATCTTATGAAATATGAGTACCATAAAGATTGGTCTGCAAATGCTACTTACTCATGGAATATTGATAATTGCACAGAGGCTGAAATCATGTCTGTTTTACATTCCATGCTTGTATGCTATAGGACTTACCTTGCAGATGACATAGGACCTATCAATGCTACAAGGAGAATAATCGGCGGATTTGAAGGAACATTGGATTCTTGGCTAAAAGCTGAGACAGTAAAAGATCCCCATCTCCTTGCAGGATGGGAACAAGCAGTTGTTGAAAATGGAGATGGATCTACTCACATAGATCCTGTCACTAGTTTGCCTGTAAATAATATGATAGGCAAGCTCCTTTATGCTATCACAGTCAATTTTATTGGTTTTCCTCAGATAACCAATGATATTACAACCATTACTTTGCTGGCCATGAAGTTGCATAATATGCAACATTTTGATGAATACTTTAATGAATTCCTTCACAGATTGCATACATTGACTCCTGATTTAATTCTTGAGCCAAAATGGAAGGAAATTTTTGTTGCATCTCTTCCCCAATGGGTCTCTTCAGCTATTGTTAATAAACTGCCAGGAAAGATTGGGGATTATAAATTTGGAATAATCAGACAAGCAGTAAAAGCAATCATTGTTGAATTATGTTCACAAATGAAGATTGCCAGGGCTGCCACAAATCCTAAAAAACCACATGGATATCAGCAGCTTTGCAAACAATGGCATCTTGGTAAAGCTGGCAATTCTGAGGGGCATAAGAGGAGAAAAAGACATTTCAAGAAGAATTCCCAGATCTCCCAAGATAAGCCAAAAAGAAAACATTACAAAGAAAAACCTTACAAGCATACAAAAATGTTTTCTAAAGATAGAGAAATAATTTGTTACAATTGTAACAAAAAAGGTCACACAGCTCCAAATTGTCCAAATAAAAAGAAAGACTCTTCTAAAAAGAAAGTCCAGTATAGAAATAAGAAAGGAAAGATAAACTCATTTGATCTTCCTAGTAGCTGTGATGAATTGGTATCTTCTGATTCAGGATCTGAAAATGAATTTAATTTTGTTGATTCAGAAGAGTCATCTGATGAAGATTTCTGTAATGATCCCCATTGTACAGAATGTAAATACTGTGATTGTGATGATCCTGATATTTGTACATGCAATGCAGTCAGGATGATGAAGACTGATTATGATGAAATCAGTAAGAATATTTTTGCACAAATGATGGCTGCTACAGATCCACAAATGAAAGAAATGTACAGATCTTTACTGACAGAACATTTGAAGAAATCACCCTCTACTCCAAAGAACTCTCCAAATAAAGGGTATGTGCCTCCTGCTACTCTTTTCTCTGTTGAAGCCTTAACTAGACAATTTAAGAATGAAGATTTTGGAGAAGACTTGCCACAGACTTTACCTGCAGTACATCAGGCAATAAAAGAATTAAGAAAAACAATCAAAGAGAATAGAAGGTTGTGTGTTGAAAAGCACAATGAGTTAAGCCTAAAGATGTTAAATGCACAAGCTCCTTTTGCTTCTTCATCTCAAGATCCTATTTCAGGAATTTTTGCTTCTTCATCCCAAGATCCAATCTCAGGAAAGACAGAGAACTGGACCTATCATAAAGGACCAGTTCAACAGCAGTATAAAGAAGAAGAAGAAGAAGAAGAGGTAGCAAGAACAGATTTTGGATGCAATAGCATGAATAGAGATGTCATGTATTGTGTTAAGATGAAAGTAAAGATTGGACACCAGTATGAGTTTTGGAAAGTACTTATGGATACTGGTTCAAGATTAAATATTGTAAGTGATACAGTGGTTGGTATGCATCATAGAAGACCAACCACATGTCCAAGGGTAATCACTGCAAGCGGTGACATCCCTACAAAGCATGAAGCAGAAATAGATGTTCTGCTTACAGAAAAAATTGGAGTTCATCTAATTTGTCTTGTTGTTCCAGGATTGGATTGTGCAATGTACCTCGGGACTCCATTTTTTCAGAATTTTAGCATGCATGGAGCAAAATTTGATGCAAGAACTCAGAGGTATGGATATTTTATTAATTTTGATAATAAGGAAGTCTTTTTCCCATTCATAAATTCTAATTCTCCAATGAGGATTAAGAGAGTTGAAAGAATGGAAAATCTTTTGGCAAAAATGGAAGTGAAAAGGGAAGTATTGAAAACAGAAGAACATTTGGATAATGGAAAGTATGCTTCTGAAATAGCAAAACTCACTTCCCAGTTCAAAGAATGTTGTTCAGATGATCCAAATGCCTTTTGGCATATTAAGAAACAAGAGGTAGAACTTCCTCTCAAAAAAGACTTCAGCGGAAAATTAAGAAGGTCTAAAGCAGTAGCAATGAATGAAGAACAGATGAAACTCTGCAGAGAAGAAATTAAAGATCTTTTGAAGAAAGGGCTTATCAGAAAGAGTAAGAGCCCCATAGCATGTTTTGCATTTTATGTTAATAAACATGCTGAAATAGCCAGAGGAAAACCAAGGTTGGTTGTAAATTATAAACCTCTGAACAATATTCTGGATTATGATGCATATCCTTTGCCAAAACCATCCTCCATACTTGCCCAAATATCAAGATCCAAGATATTCTCTAAATTTGATCTCAAATCTGGTTTTTGGCAAGTAGGGATCAAGGAAGAAGACAAATGGAAGACTGCATTCTCTGTACCTGAGGGACATTACGAGTGGAATATCATGCCATTTGGTTTGATCAATGCTCCTTCAGCTTTTCAGAGAATAATGGATGAAACCTTTGAAGGAATGGAAGAATTCCTGAAAAAATATATTGATGATCTATTGATTCATTCTGATAATATTGCTGACCATGTTAAGCATTTGAAAATCTTTCTCCGCAGGGTCAAAGAAATGGGTATAGTATTATCAGAATCCAAGATGAAATTATTCCGGCCAATGATAGACTTTTTGGGTTACAATATACAGTACGGATCCTATACTGTAATCCAAAGAAGTTTAAATTTTGTTGATCACTTCCCTGATGAAATTAAGGACAAAACTCAACTCCAAAGGTTTTTGGGAAGTTTGAATTACATTTCTAAATTTCTGAAGCATTGTGCACAAGAAAGAAAATTATTGAACAAAAGGCTTCAAAAGGATCCAATTCCATGGAATACTGATTGCACACAAGCAGTCAAGGCAATAAAAGAAAAAGTCAGAAACATTCAGCCACTCTCCCCTATCAGAGAAGAATGGGAGAAAATCATTATGACAGATGCAAGCTATGAAGGATGGGGAGCAGTTCTATGCCAAAAGAATCCTAGCGGCAAAAATGAGATTGAAATTTGCCAATATGCATCAGGATTATGGGCTAAAAACCAGCTGAATTGGTCAAGTCTGAAGAAAGAACTTAGAGCAGTCTGTCTAGGGATAGAAAAATTCAGAGATTTTGTTATCTACACCAAATTCACCATCAAAACAGATTGTCAAGCTTTAAAATATGCAATTCATAGATGTGATTTTGAAGATGCTGCTATGGTAAGATGGATCATGCACCTCAGCCAATATAGTTTTGACATTGAATTTGTCAAAGGAGATAAGAACAGCTTTGCAGATATGTTAAGCAGAGAATTTTTATCTGAACATTCAATAATGAGTCTGCAATGTAATTTCATCAGAAGACATGAAAATACTATGGAAATTGAGACCTCTTCTGGATGGATTTCATATAATCTAGACACACTCCTTCTAGATCATGATGAAGATTGGCGGCCAATAAAAGAAGTCAGGTACAGAACAGGGATTGATTTTCTTTGGACAGATCCTCATCAAGATGAAGCAAATGACGAAGCTCTTGAAGCTTTAGATTATTTAAGGCAAATTGGAAGCATTGCTTATGTGATTGAAAGAGATCATGAAGATGATAACAGAATCACCAGTTGTCATATAACATTCAGAAGATTTGACAATCATCTCCACAGAGGCAATTATGATTCAGAAAGGCAGCAAGAAGCTTTTTATACAGCAATGAATATGCAGAATTATTCCACTAATATGTTTTATTCTTTGCAGTTTTCATTTTTATTTGAAGACACTCCAGTAGAAGACATGGAAGAAGATGATCCTGTACCTGAATGGTTCATGGATTGGTGGGAGAAATATGGCTTATCCCCATTACTTATAAAACCATACTCCATGGGCATGATGAAAATACCAAACTTCAGTCCTAATAGCACGATGATGGTTTTAGTGCTGGATAAATCAATAAGAGATTTGGTAAATATCAGCAGTACAGATTTCCTGAATGGTGTCAGAAGATGTGGCCATATGAGATGGTTCGTAATGAATCATTACAAGTGCAGAAGAATAAACCCAAGTACCGGTTACGAAGATTTTCATCGACAAGCTGATCCTGAACTCAATCCTTTCCTGAATCTAAATGAATTAGATCTTTCCGATCCTCATGATAATTCAACTTGGGAAACTGAAAAAGAAGTATGGGTCCAATATTATTCCAACTACTTGATTGAAAGATGGAATTACCAGTACTATACTTACCCACAGATTGATTACTATACCTTTGATTGATGTCTTTTCAGCCGACTATGGTGCTGGACGAACTTTCGTGGATTCCCTCGCTCTGGAATCTCCACCTTGTACATCTTTTGAGATTTGCAAATCTCATCTTTTATGTCATTCTAGTCTTTCGAGGGTTCACTCATGAATTTCCTCTGTGTAAATAGTTTGTTGGTACTAAGATTCGGTCCCCACATGCCTCGGGCTCTCTGATAAAGAGTAGGGACGAGATAACATAGGACGATATTGTCCTATGCCCGAATCTTGCTTTCGGCGATCTACTCAGATCTGTCTGAGTACTTGTGTTTTTGAGTCATCAGTCTGTACATAGCTCACTCATGAATGTTTGTTCCCTTCCAGCTTATAAATAAGAGCTAGCTGCGAAGTAAGATTCATTCGGGTCGAGGGAGTTTAGAGTCATATACTTTTCCTACTCTGCATCTGCGGACATTTGTGTCTGATCTGCTTGCATCACGAAGAGTTTTGTAAGTCTTAGAGTCTGGTTTGGAAGCCTGCGCATCAGTGTGCTCGGCACTGGTGAGAACCTAAAGTGGCTGAACCATTAGGAAAGTCTGAGAGTTTGTCTGTAATCTCTGAGGCAGAGCCTGTCTATTGCCAGGAGCTTTCGGTAATACTTGTTCCTTGAGAACGGTATAAAGTCCGGTGAATGCGTAGACAGTCAATCTCTGTAAGGAGATTTTCTTATGTAATATCTGCATCCATATAATAAAAATTCTAGTTCAAAATTCCGCAATCTTGCTGTGTTCATTTGCTTGTTAAAGGTCTTGTAAGATATTGCTTTGACTGTGCGTAGAGATTTCTTAAAATATTTTAGTTTCATTATACATGTTTCACTTTTTAGTTATGGTCTGTGCATATGTAATCCAAGTCAATTTGTTTCTTTTGAAGTAGATGACTTGCGTGTACAAATGGTCCCATCTCACTAGAAAAAACGTATAGTAAAACACACATTATAACATGATTAAAATATTATATATATAATTTAATTATTTAATTTTATAAATGGTTTAGTAAAGCGTATTTATTTATTTAAAAATGTTTTTAATTTTATAACATTACTTTATTATTTTTAAATATTTATTTAGGTTTAATATTATATATTTTTAATAGAAAATGTGTAAATTTACATTTTGTAGAATATATGTTGAGAGCCAAAATATATATTTATGTATGAACTGCTTCCCAGAGCATGCTCGAGTTGTGCCAGATACATGGAAAAAATAAAAAAATGTCTAATACATCATCTCCAATAATAAGATAACTAGTTCCTAAATACATAAATAGATACAATACAGGGAAAAGAAATGTATGCATTAGATAATAAAGGTGATTAATTGAGGTCTCCCACCATGTCTTCTGTGAATGGCTGGTGATAGTACTCATAGTGGTCTCTGTCCGTTGATTCTATGATCACTCACGACCCATAATCCAACTCAATGCCAGCTTTAGAAAGGATGTTTGCTTCCTTATTGCACTCCCTGTAGACATGATGCACATGGAAGGAGTCAAATTGTTCAAGATTCTATAAAATTCTTTAATTAAAGGACGCAAGATGATATCATGACATTTCTGTGTGTGCCTGGCCAAATTGACATTGGTTAAGGAATCTCCAAATATTTGTAAAGAGTTTACATTTTTTTCACGTGAAAAAAGGGTAAATTTTAGGGACATGAGCTCAACAAAAAATTTTGTTCCTGGTTCTAACCCATCTTAAGTTTAAATTAATGCTCATAAAAAAGGTGCAAGAGAGCACCCCCCCCCCCACGGTTTTGATTATTATATTGTTAGGCACCATCAAAATAGGTCCATGGCCTATAGTGGTCCACCTATTCCTCTTGGTCAACTTATGACGAGTCGTGCGCTCGATATGTTCAACTCTCACCGACAACGATGCACCATGTAATTTATAGGGTGCACCACGTTTCGATGCGTGACCATAACACACCATCATTGTGGCGGTGTGTTTTGTAAATATAAATGCACCAGGAAAGATGCGACAAATTGTGCGTCAGTGCATAACTCTCGGTGCATTTTTATTTTCCAAACACACCGAAAATAAATATTTAAAAATATTCATATAGCTCGGTGCTGAAAAGTTAAATTTCTGAAACACCCGCGGTGCGTCATAGTTGTGTGTGCACCATTACCACTACGGTTATAGTTGAAAATGCACCGGCGCCGATGCATGACAGTGTTTTAAGCGCACTGACATCGATGCATGACAGTGTTTTAAGTGCATCAATTTTTTTTTTAGATTGCAAGTTATGTTTCCATAGTTATAAATACATGTTTCATTTAATAAAAAAAATGTATTTTATGTATGAGACTGATGTATTTTATATGTCAATCAGGTGGCAGAGACGTCAACAGAGGAAGCAACAACAACAACATGAGCACAAGGCAGACCCATACAATATGGTGTTGGGTCTCCAAAATGTCATCCACTTTTACCATCATTTCCATCATTTTACCCTCATTCCGTAACACTGTAACTCCATAACCCTACATTTAGTAACCATTTTCATAATCATATGGGTTTATCAATGTTATTTCCCAAGTCATTGATTTTAAGTATTTTAAGTGAATTTGTGATTAAATATTAGGAAATTAACATGTTTTCATATATATCTAAAAGTGTCATGAGTTTTTTGATATTGTAGGCCTACTTGGAGAATCTAGAAAGGTCCTACTTGGACATCCAACCACAAATTCGAACTCATGAATATTTGTGGAATAAGTGTAGAAAATGTGGATCATTAACTATGCACATCCAAAGGAGAAGAATCATGGATGAGAAGATTTTGATAGGATTTGTATCTTACATCTTTAGGAGATTGGTTATAACCACAAGAGATAGATTTGAATTTAGTAGAGATCTAAGGATATATATTTATTGTATAGTTATCCTTATTTTTTTGTATAAATAGGAGTGCACCCTTCATACAAAGGGTTGTTAGTTGTCAATTGTAAGTAGCTAGTGGTTAGAGGTTAGAGGTAGCTAGTTGTTAGTTGCTAGTTGGAGGTTCCAAGTTCCATCTAAGATGTGATTTGTGAAGTGAGAATAGAGAATTCTTTTAATATCTTGTAACTCATTTTATGAAATACATTTTTCCACTTTGATCTCGAAGATGTGATAGTTTGTTTAGTGTGCTTGTTGAGGAACGAAGGGCCCCCATCAATCATAATTTTCACACTTTTGTACATATTGGAAACATAGTGTAGTTATTAAATTTCTTTTCTTTTCAGCAAGTGTGTTTTCATTTTATGCAAGTGTGCTTTTTCTTTCAGCAAGTGTGATTTCATTTCAATAGGTGTGAGTGTGATTTCAATTCCGCAAGTGTTATTTCAATTATGTAAGTGGTGTAATTTTCATTTATGCAAGTGTGGTGTGATTTCAATTGTGCAAATGTGATTTCATTTATGCAAGTGTGGTGTGATTTCATTTATGCAAGTGTGATTTTCATTTTCAAGCAAGTGTGATTTCCTTTATGTAAGTGTGATTTCAATTTCTTTATGTTTGGTTTGGTTTGGATTGGATTGATTTAATTAACTTTGTAGTCAGTTTCAATTGCATTAGATTAATATATTATGATAAATAGCTACCTAGTACATATAGTACATGTATACCTCATTAGTTCTACGAACCCCAGGTTGACAATTAATGACAGGGATTTAACTCACAATTAAATCACCCAACATTTTGGCGCTATTGTTGGGGAGGTATACATAGGTGTTTATTTTGAAGTTTAGAAAACTCATTATAGTTGCATTCATTTTTTGATGCATGGTTAAAGTCATATTAAAATCATTTTGAATTTTAAATTTCAATTCCATTTCAAAACTTTGTACTAATTTGTGTGCACGACAAGAATTATCAACTAGTTGCAGTAATTCATAGACAATTAAGACTTTGAAGAATTTTCTTCCAAGAACTTTCCTGAATCTTAACAACAGCTGGGATACCTACCTCTCAGAAATAGTATATTTTAACTGCATGGAGAAACTTGTCTATCTCTCCACCTCCACAAGAGTATCTTCAAGTCTCTTTTTCCTCTTGTCAATATGTTGAAGAGATTAAACAATCATGCAATACCTTTGTTGGGGAGCAACCAGTAGAATCTAAGCTTGAGGAATGCATAATAAAGGAGGATATTCAATGTGATCTAAACCAAGAAAGGAATCAAGAATTTCGTGACCTTATTGAAAAATGGTTCCAATCAAAGATCAAGTCACATCACTCTTCCATTCTTCTTTACTTCTTGATTGAATTATCAAAACAACCGGTCTTTCATGGTTTGATGTGTTTTAATGAATATTTTTCAAAACTAAGCATGAATATCTTTTTACTCCTATTGCACACATGGTTACACTGGAAATATGCATACACTTGAAACAATTTTTCTATTTCCAGTAGAGAGAGTAGGGTAGAAGCAATGAATAAAGCCAAGTTTGGTGATGTTTAAAAAAAATTAAGTTAGATTTCATTTTATTTGCAATTTTATTTATTAGTGGTGCAGTAAGAGCCACCAACTCACTAATCATATGCAGGGAGATGTAGAAAGAGAAGGAATATTTGAGAAGAAGGAGACAAATAGAGTTTTGAGTGCCATAATTTGAAGTTAGAAATCAAACTTTGTTTTTGAATAAAGAGTTTCACTATTGCTGAGTATTCTCTCTTCTTGCTCTCTTGTGACCTGGAAGATCATAAAATACATCTAAACAAAGTTAGTTTTAAAATTTTGAAATAAAAATTTGATAAGAGATATAAATTCATAATAAAAAGTATAATTATAGGATTTTAGAAATCTCAAACAAAAAAACTAATTCCTCCAATGGATCCAACACTGTCAAAAGCCACTGTTTTGACTCTTTTTGCACCTCATTTGGCCAAAACTTGAGTAAGATATCATTGTTTTAAGTTTCTACCCAATTCTGTTGTTAATAATCCTACAATTTGGACTAAACTAGCCCTATGCGCCTCGAACGCAGAAACATCATGAAAACTTGGCCTATATTCTCGATCCGTAGTCGAAATTGTAGGATGGTTAAAATTCGCACTTAGCCCTTTTTTTTCGTTGGTCTGGTCATATGGAGGGCCATACGACCCTGGGCTAGTCCCATTCTCTGCTAGCTCCATGGTCACCTATGCGTTGTATTAGACCATTAGTCAGTATAAGGCCTAGCCCTCAGCCCCCGCCTATGGTCCTGTGGCACTGGAGGGCCATGGGCTAGGACTTAGACCTGACCCCCTTCTCCAAATGCGTGGGTATTAAAACTTAAATGGGCAATTGAAACTTTAATTAACAAGAAACACACATTAAGCGGATTGGTAAGAAACATTGTTGGTAGATATGAGGTCTCAGGTTCGATTCTTGTGGAGGTTGTTTTGCCTCAAACAAAATTTTTCCCACCACGAGGAGGCCACGTGGCAACCATTGGTTGGTCCACATGGCACTTCCTCATTGGGCCACCACACAAAACCGTTGACCAATAAAAAAAACACGTGTAAACCAATCAACCAGTGACAAGTGTCAAACACACATTGGCCAATGGTGAGGTCTAGAAAAAACTTGGCAAGTCATGACCCAGTCAGCATATGGACTGCTCACTGGGCATTCCTGCAACCAAAAATTCATTTTTTTAGTTGTTTCACAAAATGATCAAAACGTGATTTTGGGAGCATCCGAAGTCAAATTTCAATGAAATAAATTACATTGGATTTAGAGCGACAGATTTACACTTTGGAACTAGTTTCAAGATGATCCAAGAATTGTGAATTTTGAGCATTTTCCTTATCCACGAGATCATGGACAAGGGTGGAGCACTAGAGAAAAAGAAAAAAACACAATTATAAACTTAGACTTTCATAAAAACTTGTGAACAATAAAAACCCAACTGCGATAATTAACAAACCACCATCCGAGTCTAATTGCAAGTTGTAAAAGTGACAAGGAAATGCAACGATCCATATTTTTAGTCGCTGTAGAATCGACACAATTCAGTAGCTTATGAAAAATTGGTTTATGGTCTATTGATGAAGCATTAAGTGTGTGGAGAAAAATTATCAAGCTCAAAATTGGTTAGAAATATAATGAAGAAGTCACCAACAAAACAATACTAGGCTATCCATGGTACTGATCAGGTAAAAGTGCATTTAATTTTTTGTCATTGAATTTGTTTTATTAGTATCATTTCTGAGTTTTTTTTGTATATATCAAATGAAGAGGGACTAACCACCTCTCTCTTTTGATAGTCTTACATTTTATTGCAGAAAAATTGCTAAGTTTTTGCAGGTTCCAGGGCGATGAAGGAAGATGAAACTATATGTACAAGTACCTTTTTAAAGACCAAGTTTCTTTGAGAAGAGCATGATCATTCCATGGTAAATAATATCCATAACACCATTTCTACTAAACATATAACAATTTTACCATTTCTACCCATTCTAAACCCGCAATCGATCCATAACTGCCCATCTCCCTACTACCGACAACTCATTTCCTTTGCAATATTCATATTTTCCTGCCTCATTTTCACTCACCCATAACCCAGAAATAAAGTCATTCAACTCCCTTACAAAGTTGAGCCACCCCTTTTTTCCTTTTCCTTTCCTTCAAATAAACCTTGCTTCAATGCAAATTTTCCATCTATAGTCCTTCAAATTATTATTTCATACTCGCGTTAGATGGTGGAGGATTCATTAAGGCCTCCCTTATAACAATTTTTGACCCATTGACTCCGACACATCATCTGGGATCAAAACTAGATATCTTTCAAGTACCTTGAGGCTTGAATGCCTTAATGGCAAGTTCTCTCGCCAATAAGCAGTGGGAATATATCAATGTCCCCTATTTGTTGGATATTTTAAGTGACACAACTACGAACACATCTATTCGTATCTAGTAAGATGTACTTAGGCATCTTGACTCTCATTGACATCAATGGTGAGTAGTCTCGTGTTGGTTAATGAAATTCATTAATAATTAGTAATCCAACAATTTATTTTCTATGTTTGACATCAACAAATTTATTAACATAGTTAAGACTTATGCCATTGAGTGGGAACGAATGAAGACTATATGATTTCAACAGTTTGCAACAGAACTCAATTCAGCAACCATAACAATAAATATTCCAATCTCATCCTCAATTCATACAACCAAGAGAAAGAGGAAGCAAGATTAGATTCTTTTATTTCATATACCATGATCCAGCAACAACAACCACACTCTTCGATATACATAGCTTGTCCACTTTTTAGGTAGGTGAAGGCATGCAATTTTCTCATTTTTAATCATGTAATTCCTTAAATTCTAAAATTGTGATTTTGGAAAATTCCTCACTTCATTTATATTCCCTTTCTCATTTGACAAAAACTAAAACACCTTTAGTTGGGGGGAAGGGATATTCATATTTCATGCCACATGTCACATTTCATATCATCCTAACCAATATATTTTTCCGAATCAACTATTATTGCATTTTGATTCCAAAAGTTTATATGTTTTGCAATGATCAACTGATGAGCACATTAAATGGCTGACAGTCAATATGAGACTTAAAAAAGAATTCTCAATGTTTTCAAGTATTTTGATGCAACAAAAAATAACAAAAGTATAGTTACACAAGAACCAATACTCATAAAATTTTGGTTGTCACACAAGAACCAACCATACAAAATATATGTTGCAACCAAATATATTTTAAAGTACACTTTGCAAAAACAATAAAATTGCCAAATGATATGATTATGCAAAGTTAAAAGAGAATCAATACAAAGCAAAATCTCATAAAGAAGCAAAAAATTTCAAGAAGATAAACTTATGATTAAGTGAATCAATACAATAGTTGCATGAGGACATGCAATATCTTCAATTGGGGGGTATGTTGAGTCTCCAAAATGTCATCAACTTTCACCTTCATTTCCATCGTTTTACCCTCATTCTGTAACTCTGTAACTCCATAACCCTACATTTAGTAACCATTTTCATAATCATACGGGCTTATCATTTTTATTTTCCAAGTCATTGATTTTAAGTATTTTCAGTAAATTTGTGATTAAATATTAGGAAATTAACATGTTTTCATATATATCTAAAAGTGCTATAAGTTTTGTGATATTGTAGGCCCACTTGGAGATTCTAGAAGGGTCCTACTTGGCCATCCAACCATAAATTCGAATTTCAAATTCCAACTTATGAATATTTGTGGAATAATTATAGAAGATGTGGATCATTAACTATGCACAACCAAAGGAGAAGAATCATGGATGAGAGGATTTGTATCTTATATTTTTAGGAGGTTGGTTGTAACCACAAGAGATAAATGTGAATTTAGGAGAGATCTAAGGATCTATATTTATTGTATAGTTATCCTTAATTTTTTGTATAAATAGGAGTGCACCCTTCATACAAAGAATTGTCAGTTGTCAATTGTAAGTAGATAGTGGTTAGAGGTTAGAGGTAGCTAGTTGGAGATTCCAAGTTCCATCCAAGATGCGATTTGTAAAGTGAGGATGATCTAGACTTAAACAAGAATGCAACAAATTACATAGATAACCATAAACACATATATGCAACGGAAATAATACTTCACTTTATTAATGTAAAATACTAAAATATGCTTACAAACAGTAATGGAAATAAACCAGCTAGGGCAATGGTAGCTTATCTCTGAGAAGAGATGTGTGGTGGCTACATGCCTCTGAACTGTGTTACAATGAGGCTTGAAGGCCTATTTATTGTTGAGAAAAAAAATGGAAAAACCTTAACATTCCAAAACCTAACCCTAGAAGATGAAACACCAAATTGTGGGCCCCGTTTGGGTAAATTGGTACATCAACTTCCCGGGGTCGTAACTTTGGCATCCGATCTCCGTTTGACGTGTACAATAGCTCGTTAGAAAGATCTATCCGAGCACTACCACTTTGGGAAGGGCAACATCGGTCTATGGACCCATGTTGCCCCCAGATTTCCCAAAAAACGTCATTTAGGGCCTCAAAACGGCTCTGAAAGTTCAGGACCCGAAAAACTGCTAAAAATAGTAAGTTGTGCTACAATTAAGGAAACTAAAAATGTTGAGAGGAACAATGGTGGGGGTCCAAGTGGACTTGGCAGGTGGCCACCAATATCCACCTGGATCATTCCTCCCCTCTTAGGAAGTAATGGTCCCCATTGCGTTGAGTTCCTCCATGAGATGAGGAAACTTTTGCTGAACTTGGTCCCTAGTGAGCCACTTGCCCTGGTGAAGGAGTTGGCCTGCTTTAACAACTCTATACAGTTGGATATTCTATTGGAGAGTGTTCTTGATCTGTGTGTCCATGATCTGATCAGTTGCAGCTTGTTCCATGCAATCTTGATTTAATTCTGTGGGTGTGAGTTGTTCTGCAATGTCGGATGTGTCTAGCAATGGTGGAAAGTATGGCTCAAGGCGGTCCACATTGAACACTGGGTGCAGGCCAAGGAATGGAGGAATGCTGAGCTCAAATGCGTTGTCTCCCACAGCCTTAGTAATGGTGTAAGAACCATAGTAGATTGGTCTCAGTTTCCGATAGGCTCCAGTAAGGCGTTCCTTTTGCAAATGCAACCAGACTTTGTCGCCCACCTGAAACTTGTGTGGCACCCGATGTTGATCATGTCGCTGCTTGTACTTGGCATTTGATTTCTCCATAATGTCATGGACCTGCTGGTGAATATGTTGGATGTGCTCAATGAAGCTGGTTGCCTTGTCTGTTTCAGACTGGACATGAGTCGAATCTGTGTGAGTAGCTGCAAGTGGCATGGCCATGTTAATGGGGCATAGTGGCTGGAATCCCAAGCCCACCTGAAAAGGGCTGTGGCCAATCGAGCTGTGAAGAGCTCGGTTGTAGTTGTGCTAAACATAGGGGAGGCTCTCGTCCCATGTGCGTGGATGCTTTGAGTTGTACATGCGCAGAATGTGTACAATCATCCTATTGACGACCTCTGTCTAGCCATCAATTTGAGGATGGAATGTTGTGGACTTAGTGAGTGAGACTGGACCAAAATGTACTGAGGAACCGACTTTCCCGATCTAAGATGATAGATTTTGGGATCCCAAAGTGCACCCACACTCGTTCAAAGAAGAGTTTAGCAGTGGCCTCTGCTGTGATATTCTTCTTGTAGGCCGCCATAATGGCCATCTTCGAGAACCTGTCGATGACCACAAAAACACAGTCATTTCCATGCTTAGTGGAAGGAAGGCTTGACATGTAATCCATGGAGATGGATTCCCAAGGTTGACTAGGGGTAGGCAGCAGGTATAGAGGCCTTACTTCTTGATGGTTGGTTTGGCAATGGCACAAGCAGTACATGATCTGATGTACTTCCCGACATCCTATTGAAGATTCGGCCAATAGAAATACTTTCGCAGTACTGCCACCGTTTTCTTGACCCCGAAATGCCCAACAGCCCGACTGTAGTGTGCTTCCCAAATCATCTTGGCATGCTTGCTTGAAGGAACACAAAGGTGACCCAGGTGGCATAACAGGGCATCCTGGAGGTGAAAATCTGGAACATGCCGACCCTCCAAGAGTGTCTGGTATGTGTGGCCGAATTCTTGGTTGCTTTTGTAGAGAAGTGGCCAATCAGAAGTCTTGTTCCCACAAGAGTTGAGCACGGTGGTTAACGCCATGATCGGTGGTCGATTGAGGCAATCTCAACATTATTGGTGCTGCCCTTCTTATACTTGATATTCAAATGGAACTATTGTAGGTATGTAAACCACTTTTGATGGCGATCATTCTGCAATTTCCCTTGGATCTGTATGAACTGCAAGGGTCAGTGGTTTGTGTGTATGACCGTTTCCTTCCCCAAAATGTAATGTTTCCATTGTCAGTAGGCCTGCACAATGGAATACATCTCTTTATCATAAGTGGGATACTTCCGGACTGTGTATGAAAGTGTTTCACTGTGATATGCCACTGGATGCCCGTGTTGAGTAAGGACTGCCCCAATAGCATAGTCAGAGGCATCTGTCTCGACCTCAAATGGTTGTTGTAAATCTGGTAATGCGAGCACTGGTGCCATGCAGAGGCAATTTTTCAACTCTATGAATGCCTTCTATTGAGATTCAGACCAAAAGAATTTTGCTTTCACTCCTCCTTGGTGACTTGGCTCAAGGGCCAAGTGATCTGAGAAAACCCCAACACGAACCTGCGGTAGAAGTTGGCAAGACATAGAAAGCTACGGAGCTCTGTTAGAGTGGTTGGAGATGGCCAATCCCAAATGACTTGGATCTTGGCTAGATCCACATGCACCCCCTGTTCATCAATAATGTATCCCAGACACTGAACCTGGGTCATGCCAAAAGTGCATTTCTCCAAATTGGCACATAGCTTGTGTTGTCACAGTGTTTGGAGAACCTGTCGAATGTGGTGGAGGTGCTCTTCCCAACTTTGGCTGAAGATCAGAATGTCATCAAAGTATACCACTACAAATGAGTTGGTGAATGGCCATAAGATGTCATCCATTAGCCTCATGAAGGTAGCAAGGGCATTCTTTAATCCAAAAGGCATAACCAACCATTTGAAAGGGCCCTCCTTGGCTTTGAAGGCAGCCTTCCACACATCAGAGAGTTCGATTGGTACCTGGTGATATCCTGACTTCAGATCGATCTTGCTGAAATATTTTGCCCCCTTTAGTTGGTCCAGGAGGTCATCAATCCGCAGGATTGGGTACCTATTATGGACAATGATCTTGTTTAGCGCTCGATAGTCAATAGAGAGTCTCCAAGTCCCATCCTTCTTCTATACCAACACGATCGGGCTCCCACAAGGCGATGAACTTGGACGGATGTGACCTTTCTGCAGTAGCTCCTGAATCTGCCTCTTGATTTCATCATTCTCCAAAACGGAGCACCGATAAATTGGTCCATTGGGTAGCGGTGCACCTGGGGCCAAATCGATGGAGTGCTTGACCTGACAGTGCAGTGGAACCCCTGCGGGGAAGGTGAAGATGTCCTCGTACTCCTCCACGACCTTGTCCATCTGTAGTTGTCGTGCGGAGTGGCCCTGTCTAGAGGCCGTGGCCCCTTTCTTCTTCTTTCCTTGAGGGCGTATCATCAGGAAAACAAATTTCCCGGTTTTGGAAATGAGCTTACTGCATTGTTTTGTAGTAATCAAAGAGATGGCAATAGGCGGTGCTACCTCTGGTATCCTATACAACTTATTTCCCAATGTAATAATAACAGCACGAGGCCTTGATTCATACATAGCATGTCACTTCGACAAGTATGGTTGTCCTAATAATACATCACAAACTTCAAGGGGAGCAATGTCACACAATACCTTATCCGTGAAAGGCTTGATGTTGTATGGAAGGTGACACTGCTGGCTCACGCGGAGATCCCGTCCTTGGTGTAGCCACCCGATGGTGTACGGTTGTGGATGTGCTATGGTCGGTAAGCCCAACCGCTTCACGACCTCTGCCAAAATGAGGTTCTTTTGGCTCCCGCTATCGACAATGAACTATAGTGGGGCCCTTTACCCACATCTGGGAGTGGAAGAGACGCTCCTCCTCCTCTGGATCTTCGGGTTCATTTTTCTGGATCTTGGCGGTAGCAACAGTGGCGTTGGGATCTGCCTCAATTATTTGCTTCCCTTTTTCATTCCCCTTGTCGGGTTCTAATTCAGAGTCAGAACATGCATCTGATTCTGAAACCTTTAGCTCAGCCACCAGTGACTGCTTGGCCCGACACTCACTTGTGTTGTGAGTGGAGCTCTTATGGAACTCACACCATTTTCCCGTGTCCTTTTCCGGCTTCGTGGTGTTGTTCTTTTCTTGCAGCTTTGGCGGGTTGTCTTGGGCTGCCCCGCCTTGGCTTTTTCCTTTGTTCTGTGGTTTAGGGGAACCTTTCCCTTGCTTCGGATTCGCAGATCCAAAATCTCGCTTCTTTTGTTTAAACTTCTGCTCGACCTTGACGGCATATCGGTATGCTATGCTGAGCGAGGAGATGTTCAGGAATTCTATTTCTTCCTAGATGTACTTGTGTAGGAAGCTGTGGTATTTGAGTATCAAATGTTGTTATGAATCCTTGATACCCAACTTTGTGCGAAGGGTATGGAAAAGATTGGTGAACTCCGGCACGTCTTGGTCCCTTCCCTGCCGCAGTGTGGTCCACTTTATGTATTCATCCTCATAGCTTCCGAGAGGTTAGTACCGCTCCTTGATGGCATCCTGGAATGAATTCCATGTGGGTGCGACTGAAAATAGTGAGCCGGTATTTTCATCCTTCTGCTCGCAGTAGGTTTCCCACTAGTCCTTGACGTGGGGGGCTGCTTTGAGAAGAGCGAAAACAATCTTTTCCCGACTCAAAAATTCATGAACAAAAAAATAACCCTATAGCATATTTAACCATTTATCTACGGCATCTGCATCTATATGACCCTCGAATATGGGGATGTCAAAATTAACTTGTACCTTAAAAGGCGTGGTGTTTCCAGAGTAGCTGTTGGAAGCCGATGCGTCGCTTTTGGGTAGCCGCTAAAGGATTTGGGCAAAGTTGTCCATCATCGCGTTCTGTTGTTGCTCGAGGGCTTCTTCGAGCAAGATTTTGATAGGACCTCCTACCCCCTCATCTTTCTTCTCATCTGCCATGGGAGGCCGTCGGGATTTGCGAGGTTGGTCTTGCAAAGGTTCGACCAGTTCAAGCCCTAACTCCTTATATCCCAACCTCATTGGGGACATGCAAAGAAAAACAGAGAAAAAGAAGACCACTCTAATACCACTGATCCTGACTTAAACAGGAACGCAACAAATTACATAGATAACCATAAACACATATATGCAGCGGAAATAATACTTCACTTCATTAATGTAAAATACTGAAATATGCTTACAAACAGTAATGGAAATAAACCAACTAGGGCGATGGTAGCTTATCTCTGAGAAGAGATGTGTGGTAGCTACATGCCTCTGAATTGTGTTACAATGAGGCTCGAAGGCCTATTTATAACCCTAGAAGATGAAACGCCAATCTGTGGGCCCTGTTTGGGTAAATTGGTACATCAACTTCCCGGGGTCGTAACTTTGGCATACGATCTTCGTTTGATGCATACAATAGCTCGTTAGAAAGATCTATCCGAGCACTACCACTTTGGGAAGGGAAAAATCAATCCATGGACCCATGTTATCCCCAAATTTCCCAAAAAACGTCGTTTAGGGCCTCAAAGCGGCTCCGGAAGTTTAGGACCCGAAAAACTGCTAAAAATAGTAAGTTGTGCTACAATTAAGGAAACTGAAAATGCTAAGAGAAACAATGGTGGGGGCCCAGGTGGACTTGGCATGTGGCCACCAATATCCACCTGGATCAAAGGATAGAGAATTCTTGTAATATCTTGTAACTCATTTTATGAAATACATTCTACCACTTTGATCTCCAAGATGTGATAGTTTGTTTAGTGTGCTTGCTGAGGAATAGAGGGCCCCCATCAACCACATTTTGTACACCTTTGTACATATTGTTATCATAGTGTAGTTATTTTATTTCATTTCTTTTCAGCAAGTGTGTTTTCATTTTATGCAAGTGTGCTTTTCCTTTTAGCAAATGTGATTTCATTTCAACAGGTGTGAGTGTGATTTCAATTCAACTAGTGTGATTTCAATTATGCAAGTGTGGTGTGATTTTAATTTATGCAAGTCTGGTGTGATTTCAATTCTACAAGTGTGATTTCATTTATGCAAGTTTGATTTTCATTTTCAAGCAAGTGTGATTTCAATTTCTTTATGTTTGGTTTGGTTTGGATTGGATTGATTTAATTAAATTTCTAGTTAATTTCAATTTCATTAGATTAATTTATTCTAATAAATAACTACCTAGTATATATAGTACAAGTATACCTCATCAGTTCTATGAACCCCAGGTTGACAATTAATGACAAGGATTTAAGTCACAATTAAATCACCCAACATATGGTGCGACCATTATAGGCCAGAGAGAGGGAGAGGTATTTATACCCTCACCCTATTACTGCAACGACCCTAGTGTTCTTGAGGAATGTAGG